>CM069933.1:9676426-9713448 GCA_036172225.1 Cryptocoryne crispatula var. balansae
GAATAAGGGTTTAAGCTCCAAATAAGGCCAAATTGGCGTGTTTACACTATCAAGATCAGACATACCTGCCTAGATCCAATGTAAAAGAGAAGAAGGCCATTAGAAGAGTATCCCAGAGGTATACAATCCTAGGAGGGGTGCTTTATAAGAGGAGCTTGAGTGGAATCCTACTGAGATGCTGTCGACTTTGAAAATTCGATGGGCCTCTTCTTTTCAAGGAAGTCCGTGAATCCGGATCGTCACCTCAAGAGGGGATGAGAAAGAAAGAAAGAAAACATGGAAAGCAACTCTCACCTCGGTCCCACACTCACATTGATCCCCGAAATTTCATCCCTTGGCGTCACTCGATCACCAAAGAGACGGTTCGGGTCATGTGGGAGGAGGGTGAGAAGTAGAAAATTAAGACATGTGGTCGCTAGGAACGGCGGGTGCTGATTTATGAATTAAGATTGACTGTGTACCTTAGCGTGAAGAATGCGGGTCAAAACTTCTCCTTCTTCGGCCAGCCGATGAAGAAGAGTCCTCAACGCGTGGGTGCATGATTTCCTATGCAGCTAGACAACAAATAGATGAAAAGATAATTAGAACTAGACAAACGACAAGAGGAACTTGATTGTGCACTGTTGATTGTGCCATTGGCAAGAGTTGCATGACCGATTGAGGTTGGGGCATGGGTGGCCTAATCAACTGACATCGAGAAGTCGGCTGATGATGATGATCTGGATGGGGTTGGGGAGGGCTCCTTGGTTTGTGCATAGTATCGATGCTCCTCTCAGGTATGGGGCTCAATTCATCATGATATTGCATTAATTCCATGTCTTCTTTTGCTTCTCCAATTATTGAATAACGGGCCCATGTCATTGTAAAAACTTGGCCTTGATAATTTTGAAATCACGTATCTCTATTTCCCCTAGTGAAAAAAACTATTCTAGAGTTGCACCATCCAATGATCACCTAAAAAGAACAGCAAGAGCTCTTCGATCATCTTGCCATCGAGATGATTTGCTCAGAAAATCACTGACATGTCTAAAGGGGTCACCTGAGCCATTGTAGCGAAGGTAGGCTAGTGTTTGTGATAGAAGAGTGTAGATAATACTATGGATGGGAGATTCAAGGGTTTCCTGATCCCTAGCAATGGGTGGAGAGGAATTCACTAGAGGGTATGCACGTGGTACTCTGATGGGATGGAGGTGGGTTGGTATGTGAGCTGAAGAATGACCCACAATGAGGTGAGTAGGTGAAGTAGCATGGTAGGACTGCCTGTGGGGTTATGGTAAGAGGTTGAACTCGCCAATTGGGGAGGTGAGGTAGCTCGATTGACTTTGGCTGGACCTTGATTGACAGTGTGTTTTGCCCTTTGCTAGGGACTGCACGATGTAAAAAGATTTAGGATCAAGGTGAAGAGATAGTCTGTGGAGGAGTTGCTTCATGCTAAGCAGTGCAGGCTGATGGGTGGGATCTTGAATTTTGGGTTCCCTGACGATATTAACATGGCCATCTGGGTGGACCATGGGTTGCTGTAGCACATAGTGACCCGTATTGTAGTAGTCCGACATCCCGACGTGCCTTTCGGACCTTACACCATGGGTATCCTGTCAAACTTTTTAACAAGATGGTTGAAAGAAAGCAAGTGAAAAGTATAAATGAAAAGAGATCTTTTTTGTTGTGTTTTGTTTGTTTCAATTTTTCTGTTTGTTTTAGTTTTATTGTTTGGCAAACAAGTTGAACACAAAAATTAAAGACATTTTTGTTTTGTTTTTTTGGTGTTTTGAAAGAAGATTTTTTTTTGGGTTGTTTTCAATTGTGGTGAGCAAGCAAGTTACACAAACAAGTTCTTATAAGAAAACTTCTCAGCAATTTTTTTGGTTGAAATCTTAGATTAGATAGATTATTTAGCAATTGTTCACTCAAGTGGGTATAGTTCCTATTGCTTCAATCTTCAAGACCTAAGGTTGTCACTCAATCACCACGAGAAGGTACTTGGGTTCTCCGAGGTTTCGGGAAAGTGGTACAACCGGCCCAATCGTGCGGAGAGGAATACTCCACGGATGGGGACTTATGGAGGTCTTGATGGAAACAACCAAATCAAATAGGAAGGAATATCCTAGAAGAGACATTCGAATCCACCAAGAAGGTGTGTGGAGGGTGAGGGTGTGTTGGGAGAGAGAGCCCCCGCCTCGAATGCCCTACGGATCGGAACAAGTCGGGTACCCGATGCAAAAAGCTAATGCAAAAGTAAAAATGGAGGGTAAGAGGAGAAGAAGCAATCAATGTGCAAAAACATGAAATGAAAGGAAGTAAGTAAATCGAGCTTGCGATATGCAAAACGAGACAAGCAATCATGCAACAAAACAAATAGTTTAGTGACTAGAACCGAATTAGAATGAAACTAGTTGCACAAACAAATCAAGCTAGCACGGTTAAAGACATTGGCTGTCTCACCGTGGTTGCCAAAAAGCTGTCGACTCCAGAAACGGGTTCTGGATCGGCACTTCAAGAAAGGAGATGAGAAAGAAGGAAGGAAACGCAGAAAACACTCTCACACCTCAGTCCCACACTCACATTGATCCCTGAACTTTCATCTCCCGACGTCGCTCAAGCACTGGAGAGACGGTTCGGGTCATGTGGGAGAAAAGTGAGGATGGAATTAAAGAGCTTAATGCATAAAGAATGAAAGTAGGTGGTCACCAAGAACCGTGGGTTCCGCTTTATGTAATGAAAATAAAAGATGATCGTGTATACCTTAGCGTGGGAGGGATTGTGTGCGGGTTCATCCTTCTTCTTCTTCGGCCGACCGATGAGGGAGAGTCCAACCGATGCTAGAGTGATAAACCTATGCAACGAGGGTGGTTTGAGATTTAGACAAGTTTGCTTGAATCCTTGCAGAAGTGGTATGAATTTACCGGGGAAAACATTCTATGAAGGATATATGGGCTGAATCCATAAGTAAGTGCAGTGAATTTTACTAAGAAGATGATGACCAAGAAAAGAAGACTTTGGATCTGTTCGCGCGGTGTTAGTGGAGAAGCTGTCACGAGCCGAGGCAATGCCAGAATTGATCTGTTTGTCGAAGATGAAAGATAACTTGATGAAGCACAATTCTTTTGAATGAAGCGGGGCCATAAAATGATCATAAAGATCTGTAGAAGCTGATAATCAGCAGCGCAGCACGTTAGAGCATGGACCGGCTTCTTTCTTACTTCAGGATGATCTCCGGGCACCGGGACGAAGAGAGGACAATTTGGGGAGGTTGGGATGACCCTAGGGTGTCTGGAAGACGAGGATAAGAGTGCTCAAGGATGGAAATGCCCTCTTAGGCCATTCAAATGGGTCTCCCTTTATTTGGGGATGAAAAATAGGTCAAAAAATAGCAGGTTTTGATACATCCGACCTTAGGTTGGATTTCCTCAATTTAATGATGCTAATTTTCATCATGAGGCTTCTATAAACTTACCCAACTGATTTAGAGGGATTGAAAACCGTGGATAACTTTCTCCATGTTCAAAATATGTCTCCACTTGAAGAGGGAACAAATCTAGTCTAGAAATAGCAAGTTTTGATGTGCAAGACAACAAGTTGGATTGCCATCATTTGATGATGCTAATTTCGACCATGAAGCTTCCAGATACTTTACCAAGTGATATAGAGAAGGAAAAAGGAAGGTAAGGTTATGAATTAGTCAGAGATGTGCCCAACAGGCTGGGCTTGATTAGGGGAGCATGAGGACAGAATTGCGCATCTGATTTCCAAAGGGCGCTACGGACGAATGGAAGATCAGAATTGAATGTCCATTTGCTGAATTGAAAAGAGGACTTAAAGAAAAAGATTATTAATGTTAAAGACTTCTTTATTAAATGTCCACATGTTCTTGTGAAAAGCATAATATGGCACACCACTAAGAGCAACATGGATGTAAGAATGGTCTCTAACTTGTCCACATCATTCGAGTAAACTTCTAAGCTCATCCAAAATGGTGCTTCATCATGATTAGAATACAATAAAAAATGTGTTGTCAATGGAATAAGGGTTTAAGCTGCAAATAAGGCCAAATTGGCGTGTTTACACTATCAAGATCGACATACCGCCTAGATCCAATGTAAAAGAGAAGAAGGCCATTAGAAGAGTATCCCAGAGGTATACAATCCTAGGAGGGGTGCTTTATAAGAGGAGCTTGAGTGGAATCCTACTGAGATGCTGTCGACTTTGAAAATTCGATGGGCCTCTTCTTTTCAGGGAAGTCCGTGAATCCGGATCGTCACCTCAAGAGGGGATGAGAAAGAAAGAAAGAAAACATGGAAAGCAACTCTCACCTCGGTCCCACACTCACATTGATCCCCGAAATTTCATCCCTTGGCGTCACTCGATCACCAAAGAGACGGTTCGGGTCATGTGGGAGGAGGGTGAGAAGTAGAAAATTAAGACATGTGGTCGCTAGGAACCGCGGGTTCTGATTTATGAAATAAGATTGACTGTGTACCTTAGCGTGAAGAATGCGGGTCAAAACTTCTCCTTCTTCGGCCGGCCGATGAAGAAGAGTCCTCAACGCGTGGGTGCATGATTTCCTATGCGGCTAGACAACAAATAGATGAAAAGATAATTAGAACTAGACAAACGACAAGAGGAACTTGATTGTGCACTGTT
The DNA here is from genome assembly GCA_036172225.1 of Cryptocoryne crispatula var. balansae. Taxonomy (NCBI): domain Eukaryota; kingdom Viridiplantae; phylum Streptophyta; class Magnoliopsida; order Alismatales; family Araceae; genus Cryptocoryne; species Cryptocoryne crispatula. Next base: position 9,681,068 of record CM069933.1, read on the forward strand.
GTTGATTGTGCCATTGGCAAGAGTTGCATGACCGATTGAGGTTGGGGCATGGGTGGCCTAATCAACTGACATCGAGAAGTCGGCTGATGATGATGATCTGGATGGGGTTGGGGAGGGCTCCTTGGTTTGTGCATAGTATCGATGCTCCTCTCAGGTATGGGGCTCAATTCATCATGATATTGCATTAATTCCATGTCTTCTTTTGCTTCTCCAATTATTGAATAACCTGGACCATGTCATTGTAAAAACTTGGCCTTGATAATTTTGAAATCACGTATCTCTATTTCCCCTAGTGAAAAAAACTATTCTAGAGTTGCACCATCCAATGATCACCTAAAAAGAACAGCAAGAGCTCTTCGATCATCTTGCCATCGAGATGATTTGCTCAGAAAATCACTGACATGTCTAAAGGGGTCACCTGAGCCATTGTAGCGAAGGTAGGCTAGTGTTTGTGATAGAAGAGTGTAGATAATACTATGGATGGGAGATTCAAGGGTTTCCTGATCCCTAGCAATGGGTGGAGAGGAATTCACTAGAGGGTATGCACGTGGTACTCTGATGGGATGGAGGTGGGTTGGTATGTGAGCTGAAGAATGAGCCACAATGAGGTGAGGAGGTGAAGTAGCATGGTAGGACTGCCTGGGTGGGGTTATGGTAAGAGGTTGAACTGCCAATTGGGGAGGTGAGGTAGCTCGATTGACTTTGGCTGGACCTTGATTGACAGGTGTTTTGCCCTTTGCTAGGGACTGCACGATTGAAAAGGATTTAGGATCAAGGTGAAGAGATAGACTCTGGAGGAGTTGCTTCATGCTAAGCAGAGCAGGCTGATGGGTGGGATCTTGAGTTTTGGGTTCCCTGACGATATTAACATGGCCATCTGGGTGGACCATGGGTTGCTGTAGCACATAGTGACCCGTATTGTAGTAGTCCGACATCCCGACGTGCCTTTCGGACCTTACACCATGGGTATCCTGTCAAACTTTTTAACAAGATGGTTGAAAGAAAGCAAGTGAAAAGTATAAATGAAAAGAGATCTTTTTTGTTGTGTTTTGTTTGTTTCAATTTTTCTGTTTGTTTTTATTGTTTGGCAAACAAGTTGAACACAAAAATTAAAGACATTTTTGTTTTGTTTTTTTGGTGTTTTGAAAGAAGATTTTTTTTTGGGTTGTTTTCAATTGTGGTGAGCAAGCAAGTTACACAAACAAGTTCTTATAAGAAAACTACTCAGCAATTTTTTTGGTTGAAATCTTAGATTAGATAGATTATTTAGCAATTGTTCACTCAAGTGGGTATAGTTCCTATTGCTTCAATCTTCAAGACCTAAGGTTGTCACTCAATCACCACGAGAAGGTACTTGGGTTCTCCGAGGTTTCGGGAAAGTGGTACAACCGGCCCAATCGTGCGGAGAGGAATACTCCACGGATGGGGACTTATGGAGGTCTTGATGGAAACAACCAAATCAAATAGGAAGGAATATCCTAGAAGAGACATTCGAATCCACCAAGAAGGTGTGTGGAGGGTGAGGGTGTGTTGGGAGAGAGAGCCCCCGCCTCGAATGCCCTACGGATCGGAACAAGTCGGGTACCCGATGCAAAAAGCTAATGCAAAAGTAAAAATGGAGGGTAAGAGGAGAAGAAGCAATCAATGTGCAAAAACATGAAATGAAAGGAAGTAAGTAAATCGAGCTTGCGATATGCAAAACGAGACAAGCAATCATGCAACAAAACAAATAGTTTAGTGACTAGAACCGAATTAGAATGAAACTAGTTGCACAAACAAATCAAGCTAGCACGGTTAAAGACATTGGCTGTCTCACCGTGGTTGCCAAAAAGCTGTCGACTCCAGAAACGGGTTCTGGATCGGCACTTCAAGAAAGGAGATGAGAAAGAAGGAAGGAAACGCAGAAAACACTCTCACACCTCAGTCCCACACTCACATTGATCCCTGAACTTTCATCTCCCGACGTCGCTCAAGCACTGGAGAGACGGTTCGGGTCATGTGGGAGAAAAGTGAGGATGGAATTAAAGAGCTTAATGCATAAAGAATGAAAGTAGGTGGTCACCAAGAACCGTGGGTTCCGCTTTATGTAATGAAAATAAAAGATGATCGTGTATACCTTAGCGTGGGAGGGATTGTGTGCGGGTTCATCCTTCTTCTTCTTCGGCCGACCGATGAGGGAGAGTCCAACCGATGCTAGAGTGATAAACCTATGCAACGAGGGTGGTTTGAGATTTAGACAAGTTTGCTTGAATCCTTGCAGAAGTGGTATGAATTTACCGGGGAAAACATTCTATGAAGGATATATGGGCTGAATCTGTAAGTAAGTGCAGTGAATTTTACTAAGAAGATGATGACCAAGAAAAGGAGACTTCGGATCTGTCTGCGCAGTGTTAGTGGAGAAGCTGTCACGAGCCGAGGCAATGCCATAATTGATCTGTTTGTCGAAGATGAAAGATAACTTGATGAAGCACAATTCTTTTGAATGAAGCGGGGCCATAAAATGATCATAAAGATCTGTAGAAGCTGATAATCAGCAGCGCAGCACGTTAGAGCATGGACCGGCTTCTTTCTTACTTCAGCATGATCTCCGGGCACCGGGACGAAGAGAGGACAATTTGGGGAGGTTGGGATGACCCTAGGGTGTCTGGAAGACGAGGATAAGAGTGCTCAAGGATGGAAATGCCCTCTTAGGCCATTCAAATGGGTCTCCCTTTATTTGGGGATGAAAAATAGGTCAAAAAATAGCAGGTTTTGATACATCCGACCTTAGGTTGGATTTCCTCAATTTAATGATGCTAATTTTCATCATGAGGCTTCTATAAACTTACCCAACTGATTTAGAGGGATTGAAAACCGTGGATAACTTTCTCCATGTTCAAAATATGTCTCCACTTGAAGAGGGAACAAATCTAGTCTAGAAATAGCAAGTTTTGATGTGCAAGACAACAAGTTGGATTGCCATCATTTGATGATGCTAATTTCGACCATGAAGCTTCCAGATACTTTACCAAGTGATATAGAGAAGGAAAAAGGAAGGTAAGGTTATGAATTAGTCAGAGATGTGCCCAACAGGCTGGGCTTGATTAGGGGAGCATGAGGACAGAATTGCGCATCTGATTTCCAAAGGGCGCTACAGACGAATGGAAGATCAGAATTGAATGTCCATTTGCTGAATTGAAAAGAGGACTTAAATAAAAAGATTATTAATGTTAAAGACTTCTTTATTAAATGTCCACATGTTCTTGTGAAAAGCATAATATGGCACACCACTAAGAGCAACATGGATGTAAGAATGGTCTCTAACTTGTCCTCATATTTCTAGTAAACTTCTAAGCTCATCCAAAATGGTGGTTCATCATGATTTGAATAGTCTAAAAAATATGTTGCCAATGGAATAAGGGTTTAAGCTCCAAATAAGGCCAAATTGGCGTGTTTACACTATCAAGATCAGACATACCTGCCTAGATCCAATGTAAAAGAGAAGAAGGCCATTAGAAGAGTATCCCAGAGGTATACAATCCTAGGAGGGGTGCTTTATAAGAGGAGCTTGAGTGGAATCCTACTGAGATGCTGTCGACTTTGAAAATTCGATGGGCCTCTTCTTTTCGGGGAAGTCCGTGAATCCGGATCGTCACCTCAAGAGGGGATGAGAAAGAAAGAAAGAAAACATGGAAAGCAACTCTCACCTCGGTCCCACACTCACATTGATCCCCGAAATTTCATCCCTTGGCGTCACTCGATCACCAAAGAGACGGTTCGGGTCATGTGGGAGGAGGGTGAGAAGTAGAAAATTAAGACCTGTGGTCGCTAGGAACCGCGGGTTCTGATTTATGAAATAAGATTGACTGTGTACCTTAGCGTGAAGAATGCGGGTCAAAACTTCTCCTTCTTCGGCCGGCCGATGAAGAAGAGTCCTCAACGCGTGGGTGCATGATTTCCTATGCAGCTAGACAACAAATAGATGAAAAGATAATTAGAACTAGACAAACGACAAGAGGAACTTGATTGTGCAGTGTTGTTGATTGTGCCATTGGCAAGAGTTGCATGACCGATTGAGGTTGGGGCATGGGTGGCCTAATCAACTGACATCGAGAAGTCGGCTGATGATGATGATCTGGATGGGGTTGGGGAGGGCTCCTTGGTTTGTGCATAGTATCGATGCTCCTCTCACGTATGGGGCTCAATTCATCATGAGATTACATTAATTCGATGTCTTCTTTTGCTTCTCCAATTATTGAATAACCTGGACCATGTCATTGTAAAAACTTGGCCTTGATAATTTTGAAATCACGTATCTCTATTTCCCCTAGTGAAAAAAACTATTCTAGAGTTGCACCATCCAATGATCACCTAAAAAGAACAGCAAGAGCTCTTCGATCATCTTGCCATCGAGATGATTTGCTCAGAAAATCACTGACATGTCTAAAGGGGTCACCTGAGCCATTGTAGCGAAGGTAGGCTAGTGTTTGTGATAGAAGAGTGTAGATAATACTATGGATGGGAGATTCAAGGGTTTCCTGATCCCTAGCAATGGGTGGAGAGGAATTCACTAGAGGGTATGCACGTGGTACTCTGATGGGATGGAGGTGGGTTGGTATGTGAGCTGAAGAATGACCCACAATGAGGTGAGTAGGTGAAGTAGCATGGTAGGACCGCCTGTGGGGTTATGGTAAGAGGTTGAACTGCCAATTGGGGAGGTGAGGTAGCTCGATTGACTTTGGCTGGACCTTGATTGACAGGTGTTTTGCCCTTTGCTAGGGACTGCACGATTGAAAAGGATTTAGGATCAAGGTGAAGAGATAGACTCTGGAGGAGTTGCTTCATGCTAAGCAGAGCAGGCTGATGGGTGGGATCTTGAATTTTGGGTTCCCTGACGATATTAACATGGCCATCTGGGTGGACCATGGGTTGCTGTAGCACATAGTGACCCGTATTGTAGTAGTCCGACATCCCGACGTGCCTTTCGGACCTTACACCATGGGTATCCTGTCAAACTTTTTAACAAGATGGTTGAAAGAAAGCAAGTGAAAAGTATAAATGAAAAGAGATCTTTTTTGTTGTGTTTTGTTTGTTTCAATTTTTCTGTTTGTTTTAGTTTTATTGTTTGGCAAACAAGTTGAACACAAAAATTAAAGACATTTTTGTTTTGTTTTTTTGGTGTTTTGAAAGAAGATTTTTTTTTGGGTTGTTTTCAATTGTGGTGAGCAAGCAAGTTACACAAACAAGTTCTTATAAGAAATCTTCGTTGAAATCTTAGATTAGATAGATTATTTAGCAATTGTTCACTCAAGTGGGTATAGTTCCTATTGCTTCAATCTTCAAGACCTAAGGTTGTCACTCAATCACCACGAGAAGGTACTTGGGTTCTCCGAGGTTTCGGGAAAGTGGTACAACCGGCCCAATCGTGCGGAGAGGAATACTCCACGGATGGGGACTTATGGAGGTCTTGATGGAAACAACCAAATCAAATAGGAAGGAATATCCTAGAAGAGACATTCGAATCCACCAAGAAGGTGTGTGGAGGGTGAGGGTGTGTTGGGAGAGAGAGCCCCCGCCTCGAATGCCCTACGGATCGGAACAAGTCGGGTACCCGATGCAAAAAGCTAATGCAAAAGTAAAAATGGAGGGTAAGAGGAGAAGAAGCAATCAATGTGCAAAAACATGAAATGAAAGGAAGTAAGTAAATCGAGCTTGCGATATGCAAAACGAGACAAGCAATCATGCAACAAAACAAATAGTTTAGTGACTAGAACCGAATTAGAATGAAACTAGTTGCACAAACAAATCAAGCTAGCACGGTTAAAGACATTGGCTGTCTCACCGTGGTTGCCAAAAGCCGTCGACTCCATAAACGGGTTCTGGATCGGCACTTCAAGAAAGGAGATGAGAAAGAAGGAAGGAAACGCAGAAAACACTCTCACACCTCAGTCCCACACTCACATTGATCCCTGAACTTTCATCTCCCGACGTCGCTCAAGCACTGGAGAGACGGTTCGGGTCATGTGGGAGAAAAGTGAGGATGGAATTAAAGAGCTTAATGCATAAAGAATGAAAGTAGGTGGTCACCAAGAACCGTGGGTTCCGCTTTATGTAATGAAAATAAAAGATGATCGTGTATACCTTAGCGTGGGAGGGATTGTGTGCGGGTTCATCCTTCTTCTTCTTCGGCCGACCGATGAGGGAGAGTCCAACCGATGCTAGAGTGATAAACCTATGCAACGAGGGTGGTTTGAGATTTAGACAAGTTTGCTTGAATCCTTGCGAAGTGGTATGAATTTACCGGTGAAAACATTCTACGAAGGATATATGGGCTGAATCTGTACCTAAGTGCAGTGAATTTTACTAAGAAGATGATGACCAAGAAAAGGAGACTTCGGATCTGTCTGCGCAGTGTTAGTGGAGAAGCTGTCACGAGCCGAGGCAATGCCAGAATTGATCTGTTTGTCGAAGATGAAAGATAACTTGATGAAGCACAATTCTTTTGAATGAAGCGGGGCCATAAAATGATCATAAAGATCTGTAGAAGCTGATAATCAACAGCGCAGCACGTTAGAGCATGGACCGGCTTCTTTCTTACTTCAGATGATCTCCGGGCACCGGGACGAAGAGAGGACAATTTGGGGAGGTTGGGATGACCCTAGGGTGTCCGGAAGACGAGGATAAGAGTGCTCAAGGATGGAAATGCCCTCTTAGGCCATTCAAATGGGTCTCCCTTTATTTGGGGATGAAAAATAGGTCAAAAAATAGCAGGTTTTGATACATCCGACCTTAGGTTGGATTTCCTCAATTTAATGATGCTAATTTTCATCATGAGGCTTCTATAAACTTACCCAACTGATTTAGAGGGATTGAAAACCGTGGATAACTTTCTCCATGTTCAAAATATGTCTCCACTTGAAGAGGGAACAAATCTAGTCTAGAAATAGCAAGTTTTGATGTGCAAGACAACAAGTTGGATTGCCATCATTTGATGATGCTAATTTCGACCATGAAGCTTCCAGATACTTTACCAAGTGATATAGAGAAGGAAAAAGGAAGGTAAGGTTATGAATTAGTCAGAGATGTGCCCAACAGGCTGGCTTGATTAGGGGAGCATGAGGACAGAATTGCGCATCTGATTTCCAAAGGGCGCTACAGACGAATGGAAGATCAGAATTGAATGTCCATTTGCTGAATTGAAAAGAGGACTTAAATAAAAAGATTATTAATGTTAAAGACTTCTTTATTAAATGTCCACATGTTCTTGTGAAAAGCATAATATGGCACACCACTAAGAGCAACATGGATGTAAGAATGGTCTCTAACTTGTCCTCAGATTTCTAGTAAACTTCTAAGCTCATCCAAAATGGTGGTTCATCATGATTTGAATAGTCTAAAAAATATGTTGCCAATGGAATAAGGGTTTAAGCTCCAAATAAGGCCAAATTGGCGTGTTTACACTATCAAGATCGACATACCGCCTAGATCCAATGTAAAAGAGAAGAAGGCCATTAGAAGAGTATCCCAGAGGTATACAATCCTAGGAGGGGTGCTTTATAAGAGGAGCTTGAGTGGAATCCTACTGAGATGCTGTCGACTTTGAAAATTCGATGGGCCTCTTCTTTTCAGGGAAGTCCGTGAATCCGGATCGTCACCTCAAGAGGGGATGAGAAAGAAAGAAAGAAAACATGGAAAGCAACTCTCACCTCGGTCCCACACTCACATTGATCCCCGAAATTTCATCCCTTGGCGTCACTCGATCACCAAAGAGACGGTTCGGGTCATGTGGGAGGAGGGTGAGAAGTAGAAAATTAAGACCTGTGGTCGCTAGGAACCGCGGGTTCTGATTTATGAAATAAGATTGACTGTGTACCTTAGCGTGAAGAATGCGGGTCAAAACTTCTCCTTCTTCGGCCGGCCGATGAAGAAGAGTCCTCAACGCGTGGGTGCATGATTTCCTATGCAGCTAGACAACAAATAGATGAAAAGATAATTAGAACTAGACAAACGACAAGAGGAACTTGATTGTGCACCGTTGTTGATTGTGCCATTGGCAAGAGTTGCATGACCGATTGAGGTTGGGGCATGGGTGGCCTAATCAACTGACATCGAGAAGTCGGCTGATGATGATGATCTGGATGGGGTTGGGGAGGGCTCCTTGGTTTGTGCATAGTATCGATGCTCCTCTCAGGTATGGGGCTCAATTCATCATGATATTGCATTAATTCGATGTCTTCTTTTGCTTCTCCAATTATTGAATAACCCGGCCCATGTCATTGTAAAAATTTGGCCTTGATAATTTTGAAATCACGTATCTCTATTTCCCCTAGTGAAAAAAACTATTCTAGAGTTGTACCATCCAATGATCACCTAAAAAGAACGGCAAGAGCTCTTCGATCATCTTGCCATCGAGATGATTTGCTCAGAAAATCACTGACATGTCTAAAGGGGTCACCTGAGCCATTGTAGCGAAGGTAGGCTAGTGTTTGTGATAGAAGAGTGTAGATAATACTATGGATGGGAGATTCAAGGGTTTCCTGATCCCTAGCAATGGGTGGAGAGGAATTCACTAGAGGGTATGCACGTGGTACTCTGATGGGATGGAGGTGGGTTGGTATGTGAGCTGAAGAAGGACCCACAATGAGGGGAGTAGGGGAAGTAGCATGGTAGGACTGCCCAGGTGGGGTTATGGTAAGAGGTTGAACTGCCAATTGGGGAGGTGAGGTAGCTCGATTGACTTTGGCTGGACCTTGATTGACAGGTGTTTTGCCCTTTGCTAGGGACTGCACGATTGAAAAGGATTTAGGATCAAGGTGAAGAGATAGACTCTGGAGGAGTTGCTTCATGCTAAGCAGAGCAGGCTGATGGGTGGGATCTTGAATTTTGGGTTCCCTGACGATATTAACATGGCCATCTGGGTGGACCATGGGTTGCTGTAGCACATAGTGACCCGTATTGTAGTAGTCCGACATCCCGACGTGCCTTTCGGACCTTACACCATGGGTATCCTGTCAAACTTTTTAACAAGATGGTTGAAAGAAAGCAAGTGAAAAGTATAAATGAAAAGAGATCTTTTTTGTTGTGTTTTGTTTGTTTCAATTTTTCTGTTTGTTTTAGTTTTATTGTTTGGCAAACAAGTTGAACACAAAAATTAAAGACATTTTTGTTTTGTTTTTTTGGTGTTTTGAAAGAAGATTTTTTTTTGGGTTGTTGTCAATTGTGGTGAGCAAGCAAGTTACACAAACAAGTTCTTATAAGAAAACTACTCAGCAATTTTTTTGGTTGAAATCTTAGATTAGATAGATTATTTAGCAATTGTTCACTCAAGTGGGTATAGTTCCTATTGCTTCAATCTTCAAGACCTAAGGTTGTCACTCAATCACCACGAGAAGGTACTTGGGTTCTCCGAGGTTTCGGGAAAGTGGTACAACCGGCCCAATCGTGCGGAGAGGAATACTCCACGGATGGGGACTTATGGAGGTCTTGATGGAAACAACCAAATCAAATAGGAAGGAATATCCTAGAAGAGACATTCGAATCCACCAAGAAGGTGTGTGGAGGGTGAGGGTGTGTTGGGAGAGAGAGCCCCCGCCTCGAATGCCCTACGGATCGGAACAAGTCGGGTACCCGATGCAAAAAGCTAATGCAAAAGTAAAAATGGAGGGTAAGAGGAGAAGAAGCAATCAATGTGCAAAAACATGAAATGAAAGGAAGTAAGTAAATCGAGCTTGCGATATGCAAAACGAGACAAGCAATCATGCAACAAAACAAATAGTTTAGTGACTAGAACCGAATTAGAATGAAACTAGTTGCACAAACAAATCAAGCTAGCACGGTTAAAGACATTGGCTGTCTCACCGTGGTTGCCAAAAAGCTGTCGACTCCAGAAACGGGTTCAGGATCGGCACTTCAAGAAAGGAGATGAGAAAGAAGGAAGGAAACGCAGAAAACACTCTCACACCTCAGTCCCACACTCACATTGATCCCTGAACTTTCATCTCCCGACGTCGCTCAAGCACTGGAGAGACGGTTCGGGTCATGTGGGAGAAAAGTGAGGATGGAATTAAAGAGCTTAATGCATAAAGAATGAAAGTAGGTGGTCACCAAGAACCGTGGGTTCCGCTTTATGTAATGAAAATAAAAGATGATCGTGTATACCTTAGCGTGGGAGGGATTGTGTGCGGGTTCATCCTTCTTCTTCTTCGGCCGACCGATGAGGGAGAGTCCAACCGATGCTAGAGTGATAAACCTATGCAACGAGGGTGGTTTGAGATTTAGACAAGTTTGCTTGAATCCTTGCTGAAGTGGTATGAATTTACCGGGGAAAACATTCTATGAAGGATATATGGGCTGAATCTGTAAGTAAGTGCAGTGAATTTTACTAAGAAGATGATGACCAAGAAAAGGAGACTTCGGATCTGTCTGCGCAGTGTTAGTGGAGAAGCTGTCACGAGCCGAGGCAATGCCAGAATTGATCTGTTTGTCGAAGATGAAAGATAACTTGATGAAGCACAATTCTTTTGAATGAAGCGGGGCCATAAAATGATCATAAAGATCTGTAGAAGCTGATAATCGCAGCGGCGCAAAGCACGTTAGAGCATGGACCGGCTTCTTTCTTACTTCAGATGATCTCCGGGCACCGGGACGAAGAGAGGACAATTTGGGGTGGTTGGGATGACCCTAGGGTGTCTGGAAGACGAGGATAAGAGTGCTCAAGGATGGAAATGCCCTCTTAGGCCATTCAAATGGGTCTCCCTTTATTTGGGGATGAAAAATAGGTCAAAAAATAGCAGGTTTTGATACATCCGACCTTAGGTTGGATTTCCTCAATTTAATGATGCTAATTTTCATCATGAGGCTTCTATAAACTTACCCAACTGATTTAGAGGGATTGAAAACCGTGGATAACTTTCTCCATGTTCAAAATATGTCTCCACTTGAAGAGGGAACAAATCTAGTCTAGAAATAGCAAGTTTTGATGTGCAAGACAACAAGTTGGATTGCCATCATTTGATGATGCTAATTTCGACCATGAAGCTTCCAGATACTTTACCAAGTGATATAGAGAAGGAAAAAGGAAGGTAAGGTTATGAATTAGTCAGAGATGTGCCCAACAGGCTGGGCTTGATTAGGGGAGCATGAGGACAGAATTGCGCATCTGATTTCCAAAGGGCGCTACAGACGAATGGAAGATCAGAATTGAATGTCCATTTGCTGAATTTGAAAAGAGGACTTAAAGAAAAAGATTATTAATGTTAAAGACTTCTTTATTAAATGTCCACATGTTCCTGTGAAAAGCATAATATGGCACACCACTAAGAGCAACATGGATGTAAGAATGGTCTCTAACTTGTCCTCAGATTTCTAGTAAACTTCTAAGCTCATCCAAAATGGTGGTTCATCATGATTTGAATAGTCTAAAAAATATGTTGCCAATGGAATAAGGGTTTAAGCTCCAAATAAGGCCAAATTGGCGTGTTTACACTATCAAGATCGACATACCGCCTAGATCCAATGTAAAAAAGAAGAAGGCCATTAGAAGAGTCTCCCAGAGGTATACAATCCTAGGAGGGGTGCTTTATAAGAGGAGCTTGAGTGGAATCCTACTGAGATGCTGTCGACTTTGAAAATTCGATGGGCCTCTTCTTTTCGTGGAAGTCCGTGAATCCGGATCGTCACCTCAAGAGGGGATGAGAAAGAAAGAAAGAAAACATGGAAAGCAACTCTCACCTCGGTCCCACACTCACATTGATCCCCGAAATTTCATCCCTTGGCGTCACTCGATCACCAAAGAGACGGTTCGGGTCATGTGGGAGGAGGGTGAGAAGTAGAAAATTAAGACTTGTGGTCGCTAGGAACCGCGGGTTCTGATTTATGAAATAAGATTGACTGTGTACCTTAGCGTGAAGAATGCGGGTCAAAACTTCTCCTTCTTCGGCCGGCCGATGAAGAAGAGTCCTCAACGCGTGGGTGCATGATTTCCTATGCAGCTAGACAACAAATAGATGAAAAGATAATTAGAACTAGACAAACGACAAGAGGAACTTGATTGTGCATTGTTGTTGATTGTGCCATTGGCAAGAGTTGCATGACCGATTGAGGTTGGGGCATGGGTGGCCTAATCAACTGACATCGAGAAGTCGGCTGATGATGATGATCTGGATGGGGTTGGGGAGGGCTCCTTGGTTTGTGCATAGTATCGATGCTCCTCCCATGTATGGGGCTCAATTCATCATGATATTACATTAATTCGATGTCTTCTTTTGCTTCTCCAATTATTGAATAACCTGGCCCATGTCATTGTAAAAACTTGGCCTTGATAATTTTGAAATCACGTATCTCTATTTCCCCTAGTGAAAAAAACTATTCTAGAGTTGCACCATCCAATGATCACCTAAAAAGAACAGCAAGAGCTCTTCGATCATCTTGCCATCGAGATGATTTGCTCAGAAAATCACTGACATGTCTAAAGGGGTCACCTGAGCCATTGTAGCGAAGGTAGGCTAGTGTTTGTGATAGAAGAGTGTAGATAATACTATGGATGGGAGATTCAAGGGTTTCCTGATCCCTAGCAATGGGTGGAGAGGAATTCACTAGAGGGTATGCACGTGGTACTCTGATGGGATGGAGGTGGGTTGGTATGTGAGCTGAAGAGTGAGCCACAATGGGGTGAGTACGAGAAGGAACATGGTAGGACTGCCTGTGGGGTTATGGTAAGAGGTTGAACTGCCAATTGGGGAGGTGAGGTAGCTCGATTGACTTTGGCTGGACCTTGATTGACAGGTGTTTTGCCCTTTGCTAGGGACTGCACGATTGAAAAGGATTTAGGATCAAGGTGAAGAGATAGACTCTGGAGGAGTTGCTTCATGCTAAGCAGAGCAGCCCGATGGGTGGGATCTTGAATTTTGGGTTCCCTCACGATATTAACATGGCCATCTGGGTGGACCATGGGTTGCTGTAGCACATAGTGACCCGTATTGTAGTAGTCCGACATCCCGACGTGCCTTTCGGACCTTACACCATGGGTATCCTGTCAAACTTTTTAACAAGATGGTTGAAAGAAAGCAAGTGAAAAGTATAAATGAAAAGAGATCTTTTTTGTTGTGTTTTGTTTGTTTCAATTTTTCTGTTTGTTTTAGTTTTATTGTTTGGCAAACAAGTTGAACACAAAAATTAAAGACATTTTTGTTTTGTTTTTTTGGTGTTTTGAAAGAAGATTTTTTTTTGGGTTGTTTTCAATTGTGGTGAGCAAGCAAGTTACACAAACAAGTTCTTATAAGAAAACTACTCACCAATTTTTTTGGTTGAAATCTTAGATTAGATAGATTATTTAGCAATTGTTCACTCAAGTGGGTATAGTTCCTATTGCTTCAATCTTCAAGACCTAAGGTTGTCACTCAATCACCACGAGAAGGTACTTGGGTTCTCCGAGGTTTCGGGAAAGTGGTACAACCGGCCCAATCGTGCGGAGAGGAATACTCCACGGATGGGGACTTATGGAGGTCTTGATGGAAACAACCAAATCAAATAGGAAGGAATATCCTAGAAGAGACATTCGAATCCACCAAGAAGGTGTGTGGAGGGTGAGGGTGTGTTGGGAGAGAGAGCCCCCGCCTCGAATGCCCTACGGATCGGAACAAGTCGGGTACCCGATGCAAAAAGCTAATGCAAAAGTAAAAATGGAGGGTAAGAGGAGAAGAAGCAATCAATGTGCAAAAACATGAAATGAAAGGAAGTAAGTAAATCGAGCTTGCGATATGCAAAACGAGACAAGCAATCATGCAACAAAACAAATAGTTTAGTGACTAGAACCGAATTAGAATGAAACTAGTTGCACAAACAAATCAAGCTAGCACGGTTAAAGACATTGGCTGTCTCACCGTGGTTGCCAAAAAGCTGTCGACTCCATAAACGGGTTCTGGATCGGCACTTCAAGAAAGGAGATGAGAAAGAAGGAAGGAAACGCAGAAAACACTCTCACACCTCAGTCCCACACTCACATTGATCCCTGAACTTTCATCTCCCGACGTCGCTCAAGCACTGGAGAGACGGTTCGGGTCATGTGGGAGAAAAGTGAGGATGGAATTAAAGAGCTTAATGCATAAAGAATGAAAGTAGGTGGTCACCAAGAACCGTGGGTTCCGCTTTATGTAATGAAAATAAAAGATGATCGTGTATACCTTAGCGTGGGAGGGATTGTGTGCGGGTTCATCCTTCTTCTTCTTCGGCCGACCGATGAGGGAGAGTCCAACCGATGCTAGAGTGATAAACCTATGCAACGAGGGTGGTTTGAGATTAAGACAAGTTTGCTTGAATCCTTGCTAAGTGGTATGAATTTACCGGGGAAAACATTCTATGAAGGATATATGGGCTGAATCGTAAGTAAGTGCGGTGAATTTTACTAAGAAGATGATGACCAAGAAAAGGAGACTTCGGATCCGTTCGCGCGTTGTTAGTGGAGAAGCCGTCACGAGCCGAGGCAATGCCGAATTGATCCGTTTGTCGAAGATGAAAGATAACTTGATGAAGCACAATTCTTTTGAATGAAGCGGGGCCATAAAATGATCATAAAGATCCGTAGAAGCCGATAATCGCAGCGCGGCACGTTAGAGCATGGACCGGCTTCTTTCTTACTTCAGATGATCTCCGGGCACCGGGACGAAGAGAGGACAATTTGGGGAGGTTGGGATGACCCTAGGGTGTCCGGAAGACGAGGATAAGAGTGCTCAAGGATGGAAATGCCCTCTTAGGCCATTCAAATGGGTCTCCCTTTATTTGGGGATGAAAAATAGGTCAAAAAATAGCAGGTTTTGATACATCCGACCTTAGGTTGGATTTCCTCAATTTAATGATGCTAATTTTCATCATGAGGCTTCTATAAACTTACCCAACTGATTTAGAGGGATTGAAAACCGTGGATAACTTTCTCCATGTTCAAAATATGTCTCCACTTGAAGAGGGAACAAATCTAGTCTAGAAATAGCAAGTTTTGATGTGCAAGACAACAAGTTGGATTGCCATCATTTGATGATGCTAATTTCGACCATGAAGCTTCCAGATACTTTACCAAGTGATATAGAGAAGGAAAAAGGAAGGTAAGGTTATGAATTAGTCAGAGATGTGCCCAACAGGCTGGGCTTGATTAGGGGAGCATGAGGACAGAATTGCGCATCCGATTTCCAAAGGGCGCTACAGTCGAATGGAAGATCAGAATTGAATGTCCATTTGCTGAATTTGAAAAGAGGACTTAAAGAAAAAGATTATTAATGTTAAAGACTTCTTTATTAAATGTCCACATGTTCCTGTGAAAAGCATAATATGGCACACCACTAAGAGCAACATGGATGTAAGAATGGTCTCTAACTTGTCCTCATATTTCTAGTAAACTTCTAAGCTCATCCAAAATGGTGGTTCATCATGATTTGAATAGTCTAAAAAATATGTTGCCAATGGAATAAGGGTTTAAGCTCCAAATAAGGCCAAATTGGCGTGTTTACACTATCAAGATCGACATACCGCCTAGATCCAATGTAAAAGAGAAGAAGGCCATTAGAAGAGTATCCCAGAGGTATACAATCCTAGGAGGGGTGCTTTATAAGAGGAGCTTGAGTGGAATCCTACTGAGATGCTGTCGACTTTGAAAATTCGATGGGCCTCTTCTTTTCAGGGAAGTCCGTGAATCCGGATCGTCACCTCAAGAGGGGATGAGAAAGAAAGAAAGAAAACATGGAAAGCAACTCTCACCTCGGTCCCACACTCACATTGATCCCCGAAATTTCATCCCTTGGCGTCACTCGATCACCAAAGAGACGGTTCGGGTCATGTGGGAGGAGGGTGAGAAGTAGAAAATTAAGACCTGTGGTCGCTAGGAACCGCGGGTTCTGATTTATGAAATAAGATTGATTGTGTACCTTAGCGTGAAGAATGCGGGTCAAAACTTCTCCTTCTTCGGCCGGCCGATGAAGAAGAGTCCTCAACGCGTGGGTGCATGATTTCCTATGCAGCTAGACAACAAATAGATGAAAAGATAATTAGAACTAGACAAACGACAAGAGGAACTTGATTGTGCACTGTTGTTGATTGTGCCATTGGCAAGAGTTGCATGACCGATTGAGGTTGGGGCATGGGTGGCCTAATCAACTGACATCGAGAAGTCGGCTGATGATGATGATCTGGATGGGGTTGGGGAGGGCTCCTTGGTTTGTGCATAGTATCGATGCTCCTCTCAGGTATGGGGCTCAATTCATCATGATATTGCATTAATTCCATGTCTTCTTTTGCTTCTCCAATTATTGAATAACCTGGCCCATGTCATTGTAAAAACTTGGCCTTGATAATTTTGAAATCACGTATCTCTATTTCCCCTAGTGAAAAAAACTATTCTAGAGTTGCACCATCCAATGATCACCTAAAAAGAACGAGCAAGAGCTCTTCGATCATCTTGCCATCGAGATGATTTGCTCAGAAAATCACTGACATGTCTAAAGGGGTCACCTGAGCCATTGTAGCGAAGGTAGGCTAGTGTTTGTGATAGAAGAGTGTAGATAATACTATGGATGGGAGATTCAAGGGTTTCCTGATCCCTAGCAATGGGTGGAGAGGAATTCACTAGAGGGTATGCACGTGGTACTCTGATGGGATGGAGGTGGGTTGGTATGTGAGCTGAAGAATGACCCACAATGAGGTGAGTAGGTGAAGTAGCGTGGTAGGACTGCCCAGGTGGGGTTATGGTAAGAGGTTGAACTGCCAATTGGGGAGGTGAGGTAGCTCGATTGACTTTGGCTGGACCTTGATTGACAGGTGTTTTGCCCTTTGCTAGGGACTGCACGATTGAAAAGGATTTAGGATCAAGGTGAAGAGATAGACTCTGGAGGAGTTGCTTCATGCTAAGCAGAGCAGGCTGATGGGTGGGATCTTGGATTTTGGGTTCCCTGACGCTATTAACATGGCCATCTGGGTGGACCATGGGTTGCTGTAGCACATAGTGACCCGTATTGTAGTAGTCCGACATCCCGACGTGCCTTTCGGACCTTACACCATGGGTATCCTGTCAAACTTTTTAACAAGATGGTTGAAAGAAAGCAAGTGAAAAGTATAAATGAAAAGAGATCTTTTTTGTTGTGTTTTGTTTGTTTCAATTTTTCTGTTTGTTTTAGTTTTATTGTTTGGCAAACAAGTTGAACACAAAAATTAAAGACATTTTTGTTTTGTTTTTTTGGTGTTTTGAAAGAAGATTTTTTTTTGGGTTGTTTTCAATTGTGGTGAGCAAGCAAGTTACACAAACAAGTTCTTATAAGAAATCTTCAATCAATTAGATTAGATAGATTATTTAGCAATTGTTCACTCAAGTGGGTATAGTTCCTATTGCTTCAATCTTCAAGACCTAAGGTTGTCACTCAATCACCACGAGAAGGTACTTGGGTTCTCCGAGGTTTCGGGAAAGTGGTACAACCGGCCCAATCGTGCGGAGAGGAATACTCCACGGATGGGGACTTATGGAGGTCTTGATGGAAACAACCAAATCAAATAGGAAGGAATATCCTAGAAGAGACATTCGAATCCACCAAGAAGGTGTGTGGAGGGTGAGGGTGTGTTGGGAGAGAGAGCCCCCGCCTCGAATGCCCTACGGATCGGAACAAGTCGGGTACCCGATGCAAAAAGCTAATGCAAAAGTAAAAATGGAGGGTAAGAGGAGAAGAAGCAATCAATGTGCAAAAACATGAAATGAAAGGAAGTAAGTAAATCGAGCTTGCGATATGCAAAACGAGACAAGCAATCATGCAACAAAACAAATAGTTTAGTGACTAGAACCGAATTAGAATGAAACTAGTTGCACAAACAAATCAAGCTAGCACGGTTAAAGACATTGGCTGTCTCACCGTGGTTGCCAAAAGCTGTCGACCTTAAACGGGTTCTGGATCAGCACTTCAAGAAAGGAGATGAGAAAGAAGGAAGGAAACGCATAAAACACTCTCACACCTCAGTCCCACACTCACATTGATCCCTGAACTTTCATCTCCCGACGTCGCTCAAGCACTGGAGAGACGGTTCGGGTCATGTGGGAGAAAAGTGAGGATGGAATTAAAGAGCTTAATGCATAAAGAATGAAAGTAGGTGGTCACCAAGAACCGTGGGTTCCGCTTTATGTAATGAAAATAAAAGATGATCGTGTATACCTTAGCGTGGGAGGGATTGTGTGCGGGTTCATCCTTCTTCTTCTTCGGCCGACCGATGAGGGAGAGTCCAACCGATGCTAGAGTGATAAACCTATGCAACGAGGGTGGTTTGAGATTAAGACAAGTTTGCTTGAATCCTTGCAGAAGTGGTATGAATTTACCGGGGAAAACATTCTATGAAGGATATATGGGCTGAATCTGTAAGTAAGTGCAGTGAATTTTACTAAGAAGATGATGACCAAGAAAAGGAGACTTCGGATCTGTCTGCGCATGTTAGTGGAGAAGTTGTCAGGAGCCGAGGCAATGCCAGAATTGATCTGTTTATCGAAGATGAAAGATAACTTGATGAAGCACAATTCTTTTGAATGAAGCGGGGCCAGAAAATGATCATAAAGATCTGTAGAAGCTGATAATCGCCAGCCGCGGACGTTAGAGCATGGACCGGCTTCTTTCTTACTTCAGATGATCTCCGGGCACCGGGACGAAGAGAGGACAATTTGGGGAGGTTGGGATGACCCTAGGGTGTCCGGAAGACGAGGATAAGAGTGCTCAAGGATGGAAATGCCCTCTTAGGCCATTCAAATGGGTCTCCCTTTATTTGGGGATGAAAAATAGGTCAAAAAATAGCAGGTTTTGATACATCCGACCTTAGGTTGGATTTCCTCAATTTAATGATGCTAATTTTCATCATGAGGCTTCTATAAACTTACCCAACTGATTTAGAGGGATTGAAAACCGTGGATAACTTTCTCCATGTTCAAAATATGTCTCCACTTGAAGAGGGAACAAATCTAGTCTAGAAATAGCAAGTTTTGATGTGCAAGACAACAAGTTGGATTGCCATCATTTGATGATGCTAATTTCGACCATGAAGCTTCCAGATACTTTACCAAGTGATATAGAGAAGGAAAAAGGAAGGTAAGGTTATGAATTAGTCAGAGATGTGCCCAACAGGCTGGCTTGATTAGGGGAGCATGAGGACAGAATTGCGCATCTGATTTCCAAAGGGCGCTACAGACGAATGGAAGATCAGAATTGAATGTCATTTGCTGAATTGAAAAGAGGACTTAAAGAAAAAGATTATTAATGTTAAAGACTTCTTTATTAAATGTCCACATGTTCTTGTGAAAAGCATAATATGGCACACCACTAAGAGCAACATGGATGTAAGAATGGTCTCTAACTTGTCCTCAGATTTCTAGTAAACTTCTAAGCTCATCCAAAATGGTGGTTCATCATGATTTGAATAGTCTAAAAAATATGTTGCCAATGGAATAAGGGTTTAAGCTCCAAATAAGGCCAAATTGGCGTGTTTACACTATCAAGATCGGACATACCAGCCTAGATCCAATGTAAAAGAGAAGAAGGTCATTAGAAGAGTATCCCAGAGGTATACAATCCTAGGAGGGGTGCTTTATAAGAGGAGCTTGAGTGGAATCCTACTGAGATGCTGTCAACTTTGAAAATTCGATGGGCCTCTTCTTTTCGTGGAAGTCCGTGAATCCGGATCGTCACCTCAAGAGGGGATGAGAAAGAAAGAAAGAAAACATGGAAAGCAACTCTCACCTCGGTCCCACACTCACATTGATCCCCGAAATTTCATCCCTTGGCGTCACTCGATCACCAAAGAGACGGTTCGGGTCATGTGGGAGGAGGGTGAGAAGTAGAAAATTAAGACCCGTGGTCGCTAGGAACCGCGGGTTCTGATTTATGAAATAAGATTGACTGTGTACCTTAGCGTGAAGAATGCGGGTCAAAACTTCTCCTTCTTCGGCCGGCCGATGAAGAAGAGTCCTCAACGCGTGGGTGCATGATTTCCTATGCAGCTAGACAACAAATAGATGAAAAGATAATTAGAACTAGACAAACGACAAGAGGAACTTGATTGTGCATTGTTGTTGATTGTGCCATTGGCAAGAGTTGCATGACCGATTGAGGTTGGGGCATGGGTGGCCTAATCAACTGACATCGAGAAGTCGGCTGATGATGATGATCTGGATGGGGTTGGGGAGGGCTCCTTGGTTTGTGCATAGTATCGATGCTCCTCTCAGGTATGGGGCTCAATTCATCATGATATTGCATTAATTCGATGTCTTCTTTTGCTTCTCCAATTATTGAATAACCTGGCCCATGTCATTGTAAAAACTTGGACTTGATAATTTTGAAATCACGTATCTCTATTTCCCCTAGTGAAAAAAACTATTCTAGAGTTGCACCATCCAATGATCACCTAAAAAGGACCGCAAGAGCTCTTCGATCATCTTGCCATCGAGATGATTTGCTCAGAAAATCACTGACATGTCTAAAGGGGTCACCTGAGCCATTGTAGCGAAGGTAGGCTAGTGTTTGTGATAGAAGAGTGTAGATAATACTATGGATGGGAGATTCAAGGGTTTCCTGATCCCTAGCAATGGGTGGAGAGGAATTCACTAGAGGGTATGCACGTGGTACTCTGATGGGATGGAGGTGGGTTGGTATGTGAGCTGAAGAATGACCCACAATGAGGTGAGTAGGTGAAGTAGCATGGTAGGACCGCCTGTGTGGGGTTATGGTAAGAGGTTGAACTGCCAATTGGGGAGGTGAGGTAGCTCGATTGACTTTGGCTGGACCTTGATTGACAGGTGTTTTGCCCTTTGCTAGGGACTGCACGATTGAAAAGGATTTAGGATCAAGGTGAAGAGATAGACTCTGGAGGAGTTGCTTCATGCTAAGCAGAGCAGGGTGATGGGTGGGATCTTGAATTTTGGGTTCCCTGACGATATTAACATGGCCATCTGGGTGGACCATGGGTTGCTGTAGCACATAGTGACCCGTATTGTAGTAGTCCGACATCCCGACGTGCCTTTCGGACCTTACACCATGGGTATCCTGTCAAACTTTTTAACAAGATGGTTGAAAGAAAGCAAGTGAAAAGTATAAATGAAAAGAGATCTTTTTTGTTGTGTTTTGTTTGTTTCAATTTTTCTGTTTGTTTTAGTTTTATTGTTTGGCAAACAAGTTGAACACAAAAATTAAAGACATTTTTGTTTTGTTTTTTTGGTGTTTTGAAAGAAGATTTTTTTTTGGGTTGTTTTCAATTGTGGTGAGCAAGCAAGTTACACAAACAAGTTCTTATAAGAACTACTCAACAATTTTTTTGGTTGAAATCTTAGATTAGATAGACTATTTAGCAATTGTTCACTCAAGTGGGTATAGTTCCTATTGCTTCAATCTTCAAGACCTAAGGTTGTCACTCAATCACCACGAGAAGGTACTTGGGTTCTCCGAGGTTTCGGGAAAGTGGTACAACCGGCCCAATCGTGCGGAGAGGAATACTCCACGGATGGGGACTTATGGAGGTCTTGATGGAAACAACCAAATCAAATAGGAAGGAATATCCTAGAAGAGACATTCGAATCCACCAAGAAGGTGTGTGGAGGGTGAGGGTGTGTTGGGAGAGAGAGCCCCCGCCTCGAATGCCCTACGGATCGGAACAAGTCGGGTACCCGATGCAAAAAGCTAATGCAAAAGTAAAAATGGAGGGTAAGAGGAGAAGAAGCAATCAATGTGCAAAAACATGAAATGAAAGGAAGTAAGTAAATCGAGCTTGCGATATGCAAAACGAGACAAGCAATCATGCAACAAAACAAATAGTTTAGTGACTAGAACCGAATTAGAATGAAACTAGTTGCACAAACAAATCAAGCTAGCACGGTTAAAGACATTGGCTGTCTCACCGTGGTTGCCAAAAAGCTGTCGACTCCAGAAACGGGTTCTGGATCGGCACTTCAAGAAAGGAGATGAGAAAGAAGGAAGGAAACGCAGAAAACACTCTCACACCTCAGTCCCACACTCACATTGATCCCTGAACTTTCATCTCCCGACGTCGCTCAAGCACTGGAGAGACGGTTCGGGTCATGTGGGAGAAAAGTGAGGATGGAATTAAAGAGCTTAATGCATAAAGAATGAAAGTAGGTGGTCACCAAGAACCGTGGGTTCCGCTTTATGTAATGAAAATAAAAGATGATCGTGTATACCTTAGCGTGGGAGGGATTGTGTGCGGGTTCATCCTTCTTCTTCTTCGGCCGACCGATGAGGGAGAGTCCAACCGATGCTAGAGTGATAAACCTATGCAACGAGGGTGGTTTGAGATTAAGACAAGTTTGCTTGAATCCTTGCAGAAGTGGTATGAATTTACCGGGGAAAACATTCTATGAAGGATATATGGGCTGAATCTGTAAGTAAGTGCAGTGAATTTTACTAAGAAGATGATGACCGAGAAAAGGAGACTTTGGATCTGTCTGCGCAGTGTTAGTGGAGAAGCTGTCACGAGCCGAGGCAATGCCGAATTGATCCGTTTGTCGAAGATGAAAGATAACTTGATGAAGCACAATTCTTTTGAATGAAGCGGGGCCATAAAATGATCATAAAGATCCGTAGAAGCCGATAATCGCCAGCCGCAGCACGTTAGAGCATGGACCGGCTTCTTTCTTACTTCAGATGATCTCCGGGCACCGGGACGAAGAGAGGACAATTTGGGGAGGTTGGGATGACCCTAGGGTGTCCGGAAGACGAGGATAAGAGTGCTCAAGGATGGAAATGCCCTCTTAGGCCATTCAAATGGGTCTCCCTTTATTTGGGGATGAAAAATAGGTCAAAAAATAGCAGGTTTTGATACATCCGACCTTAGGTTGGATTTCCTCAATTTAATGATGCTAATTTTCATCATGAGGCTTCTATAAACTTACCCAACTGATTTAGAGGGATTGAAAACCGTGGATAACTTTCTCCATGTTCAAAATATGTCTCCACTTGAAGAGGGAACAAATCTAGTCTAGAAATAGCAAGTTTTGATGTGCAAGACAACAAGTTGGATTGCCATCATTTGATGATGCTAATTTCGACCATGAAGCTTCCAGATACTTTACCAAGTGATATAGAGAAGGAAAAAGGAAGGTAAGGTTATGAATTAGTCAGAGATGTGCCCAACAGGCTGGCTTGATTAGGGGAGCATGAGGACAGAATTGCGCATCTGATTTCCAAAGGGCGCTACAGACGAATGGAAGATCAGAATTGAATGTCCATTTGCTGAATTGAAAAGAGGACTTAAATAAAAAGATTATTAATGTTAAAGACTTCTTTATTAAATGTCCACATGTTCTTGTGAAAAGCATAATATGGCACACCACTAAGAGCAACATGGATGTAAGAATGGTCTCTAACTTGTCCTCACATTTCTAGTAAACTTCTAAGCTCATCCAAAATGGTGGTTCATCATGATTTGAATAGTCTAAAAAATATGTTGCCAATGGAATAAGGGTTTAAGCTCCAAATAAGGCCAAATTGGCGCGTTTACACTATCAAGATCGACATACCGCCTAGATCCAATGTAAAAGAGAAGAAGGCCATTAGAAGAGTATCCCAGAGGTATACAATCCTAGGAGGGTTGCTTTATAACAGGAGCTTGAGTGGAATCCTACCGAGATGCCGTCGACTTTGAAAATTCGATGGGCCTCTTCTTTTCGTGGGAAGTCCGTGAATCCGGATCGTCACCTCAAGAGGGGATGAGAAAGAAAGAAAGAAAACATGGAAAGCAACTCTCACCTCGGTCCCACACTCACATTGATCCCCGAAATTTCATCCCTTGGCGTCACTCGATCACCAAAGAGACGGTTCGGGTCATGTGGGAGGAGGGTGAGAAGTAGAAAATTAAGACCTGTGGTCGCTAGGAACCGCGGGTTCTGATTTATGAAATAAGATTGACTGTGTACCTTAGCGTGAAGAATGCGGGTCAAAACTTCTCCTTCTTCGGCCGGCCGATGAAGAAGAGTCCTCAACGCGTGGGTGCATGATTTCCTATGCAGCTAGACAACAAATAGATGAAAAGATAATTAGAACTAGACAAACGACAAGAGGAACTTGATTGTGCACTGTTGATTGTGCCATTGGCAAGAGTTGCATGACCGATTGAGGTTGGGGCATGGGTGGCCTAATCAACTGACATCGAGAAGTCGGCTGATGATGATGATCTGGATGGGGTTGGGGAGGGCTCCTTGGTTTGTGCATAGTATCGATGCTCCTCTCAGGTATGGGGCACAATTCTTCATGATATTAAATTAATTCCATGTCTTCTTTTGCTTCTCCAATTATTGAATAACCTGGCCCATGTCATTGTAAAAACTTGGCCTTGATAATTTTGAAATCACGTATCTCTATTTCCCCTAGTGAAAAAAACTATTCTAGAGTTGCACCATCCAATGATCACCTAAAAAGAACAGCAAGAGCTCTTCGATCATCTTGCCATCGAGATGATTTGCTCAGAAAATCACTGACATGTCTAAAGGGGTCACCTGAGCCATTGTAGCGAAGGTAGGCTAGTGTTTGTGATAGAAGAGTGTAGATAATACTATGGATGGGAGATTCAAGGGTTTCTTGATCCCTAGCAATGGGTGGAGAGGAATTCACTAGAGGGTATGCACGTGGTACTCGATGGGATGGAGGTGGGTTGGTATGTGAGGTGAAGAATGACCTACAATGAGATGAATAGGTCAAGTAGCATGGTAGGACCGCCTGTGTGGGGTTATGGTAAGAGGTTGAACTGCCAATTGGGGAGGTGAGGTAGCTCGATTGACTTTGGCTGGACCTTGATTGACAGGTGTTTTGCCCTTTGCTAGGGACTGCACGATTGAAAAGGATTTAGGATCAAGGTGAAGAGATAGACTCTGGAGGAGTTGCTTCATGCTAAGCAGAGCAGGCAGATGGGTGGGATCTTGAATTTTGGGTTCCCTCGACGATATTAACATGGCCATCTGGGTGGACCATGGGTTGCTGTAGCACATAGTGACCCGTATTGTAGTAGTCCGACATCCCGACGTGCCTTTCGGACCTTACACCATGGGTATCCTGTCAAACTTTTTAACAAGATGGTTGAAAGAAAGCAAGTGAAAAGTATAAATGAAAAGAGATCTTTTTTGTTGTGTTTTGTTTGTTTCAATTTTTCTGTTTGTTTTAGTTTTATTGTTTGGCAAACAAGTTGAACACAAAAATTAAAGACATTTTTGTTTTGTTTTTTTGGTGTTTTGAAAGAAGATTTTTTTTTGGGTTGTTTTCAATTGTGGTGAGCAAGCAAGTTACACAAACAAGTTCTTATAAGAAAACTACTCAGCAATTTTTTTGGTTGAAATCTTAGATTAGATAGATTATTTAGCAATTGTTCACTCAAGTGGGTATAGTTCCTATTGCTTCAATCTTCAAGACCTAAGGTTGTCACTCAATCACCACGAGAAGGTACTTGGGTTCTCCGAGGTTTCGGGAAAGTGGTACAACCGGCCCAATCGTGCGGAGAGGAATACTCCACGGATGGGGACTTATGGAGGTCTTGATGGAAACAACCAAATCAAATAGGAAGGAATATCCTAGAAGAGACATTCGAATCCACCAAGAAGGTGTGTGGAGGGTGAGGGTGTGTTGGGAGAGAGAGCCCCCGCCTCGAATGCCCTACGGATCGGAACAAGTCGGGTACCCGATGCAAAAAGCTAATGCAAAAGTAAAAATGGAGGGTAAGAGGAGAAGAAGCAATCAATGTGCAAAAACATGAAATGAAAGGAAGTAAGTAAATCGAGCTTGCGATATGCAAAACGAGACAAGCAATCATGCAACAAAACAAATAGTTTAGTGACTAGAACCGAATTAGAATGAAACTAGTTGCACAAACAAATCAAGCTAGCACGGTTAAAGACATTGGTTGTCTCACCGTGGTTGCCAAAAAGATGTCGACTCCAGAAACGGGTTCTGGATCGGCACTTCAAGAAAGGAGATGAGAAAGAAGGAAGGAAACGCAGAAAACACTCTCACACCTCAGTCCCACACTCACATTGATCCCTGAACTTTCATCTCCCGACGTCGCTCAAGCACTGGAGAGACGGTTCGGGTCATGTGGGAGAAAAGTGAGGATGGAATTAAAGAGCTTAATGCATAAAGAATGAAAGTAGGTGGTCACCAAGAACCGTGGGTTCCGCTTTATGTAATGAAAATAAAAGATGATCGTGTATACCTTAGCGTGGGAGGGATTGTGTGCGGGTTCATCCTTCTTCTTCTTCGGCCGACCGATGAGGGAGAGTCCAACCGATGCTAGAGTGATAAACCTATGCAACGAGGGTGGTTTGAGATTAAGACAAGTTTGCTTGAATCCTTGCAGAAGTGGTATGAATTTACCGGGGAAAACATTCTATGAAGGATATATGGGCTGAATCTGTAAGTAAGTGCAGTGAATTTTACTAAGAAGATGATGACCAAGAAAAGGAGACTTCGGATCTGTCTGCGCAGTGTTAGTGGAGAAGTTGTCAGGAGCCGAGGCAATGCCAGAATTGATCTGTTTATCGAAGATGAAAGATAACTTGATGAAGCACAATTCTTTTGAATGAAGCGGGGCCAGAAAATGATCATAAAGATCTGTAGAAGCTGATAACCAGAAGGGCAGCACGTTAGTGCATGGACCGGCTTCTTTTTTACTTCAGATGATCTCCGGGCACCGGGACGAAGAGAGGACAATTTGGGGAGGTTGGGATGACCCTAGGGTGTCCGGAAGACGAGGATAAGAGTGCTCAAGGATGGAAATGCCCTCTTAGGCCATTCAAATGGGTCTCCCTTTATTTGGGGATGAAAAATAGGTCAAAAAATAGCAGGTTTTGATACATCCGACCTTAGGTTGGATTTCCTCAATTTAATGATGCTAATTTTCATCATGAGGCTTCTATAAACTTACCCAACTGATTTAGAGGGATTGAAAACCGTGGATAACTTTCTCCATGTTCAAAATATGTCTCCACTTGAAGAGGGAACAAATCTAGTCTAGAAATAGCAAGTTTTGATGTGCAAGACAACAAGTTGGATTGCCATCATTTGATGATGCTAATTTCGACCATGAAGCTTCCAGATACTTTACCAAGTGATATAGAGAAGGAAAAAGGAAGGTAAGGTTATGAATTAGTCAGAGATGTGCCCAACAGGCTGGGCTTGATTAGGGGAGCATGAGGACAGAATTGCGCATCTGATTTCCAAAGGGCGCTACAGACGAATGGAAGATCAGAATTGAATGTCCATTTGCTGAATTGAAAAGAGGACTTAAAGAAAAAGATTATTAATGTTAAAGACTTCTTTATTAAATGTCCACATGTTCCTGTGAAAAGCATAATATGGCACACCACTAAGAGCAACATGGATGTAAGAATGGTCTCTAACTTGTCCTCATATTTCTAGTAAACTTCTAAGCTCATCCAAAATGGTGGTTCATCATGATTTGAATAGTCTAAAAAATATGTTGCCAATGGAATAAGGGTTTAAGCTCCAAATAAGGCCAAATTGGCGTGTTTACACTATCAAGATCAGACATACCTGCCTAGATACAATGTAAAAGAGAAGAAAGAAGGCCATTAGAAGAGTATCCCAGAGGTATACAATCCTAGGAGGGGTGCTTTATAAGAGGAGCTTGAGTGGAATCCTACTGAGATGCTGTCGACTTTGAAAATTCGATGGGCCTCTTCTTTTTAGGGAAGTCCGTGAATCCGGATCGTCACCTCAAGAGGGGATGAGAAAGAAAGAAAGAAAACATGGAAAGCAACTCTCACCTCGGTCCCACACTCACATTGATCCCCGAAATTTCATCCCTTGGCGTCACTCGATCACCAAAGAGACGGTTCGGGTCATGTGGGAGGAGGGTGAGAAGTAGAAAATTAAGACAAGTGGTCGCCAGGAACCGCGGGTTCTGATTTATGAAATAAGATTGACTGTGTACCTTAGCGTGAAGAATGCGGGTCAAAACTTCTCCTTCTTCGGCCGGCCGATGAAGAAGAGTCCTCAACGCGTGGGTGCATGATTTCCTATGCAGCTAGACAACAAATAGATGAAAAGATAATTAGAACTAGACAAACGACAAGAGGAACTTGATTGTGCACTGTTGATTGTGCCATTGGCAAGAGTTGCATGACCGATTGAGGTTGGGGCATGGGTGGCCTAATCAACTGACATCGAGAAGTCGGCTGATGATGATGATCTGGATGGGGTTGGGGAGGGCTCCTTGGTTTGTGCATAGTATCGATGCTCCTCTCAGGTATGGGGCTCAATTCATCATGATATTGCATTAATTCCATGTCTTCTTTTGCTTCTCCAATTATTGAATAACCTGGCCCATGTCATTGTAAAAACTTGGCCTTGATAATTTTGAAATCACGTATCTCTATTTCCCCTAGTGAAAAAAACTATTCTAGAGTTGCACCATCCAATGATCACCTAAAAAGAACAGCAAGAGCTCTTCGATCATCTTGCCATCGAGATGATTTGCTCAGAAAATCACTGACATGTCTAAAGGGGTCACCTGAGCCATTGTAGCGAAGGTAGGCTAGTGTTTGTGATAGAAGAGTGTAGATAATACTATGGATGGGAGATTCAAGGGTTTCCTGATCCCTAGCAATGGGTGGAGAGGAATTCACTAGAGGGTATGCACGTGGTACTCTGATGGGATGGAGGTGGGTTGGTATGTGAGCTGAAGAATGACCCACAATGAGGTGAGTAGGTGAAGTAGCATGGTAGGGCTGCCCAGGTGGGGTTATGGTAAGAGGTTGAACTGCCAATTGGGGAGGTGAGGTAGCTCGATTGACTTTGGCTGGACCTTGATTGACAGGTGTTTTGCCCTTTGCTAGGGACTGCACGATTGAAAAGGATTTAGGATCAAGGTGAAGAGATAGACTCTGGAGGAGTTGCTTCATGCTAAGCAGAGCAGGCGGATGGGTGGGATCTTGAATTTTGGGTTCCCTGACGATATTAACATGGCCATCTGGGTGGACCATGGGTTGCTGTAGCACATAGTGACCCGTATTGTAGTAGTCCGACATCCCGACGTGCCTTTCGGACCTTACACCATGGGTATCCTGTCAAACTTTTTAACAAGATGGTTGAAAGAAAGCAAGTGAAAAGTATAAATGAAAAGAGATCTTTTTTGTTGTGTTTTGTTTGTTTCAATTTTTCTGTTTGTTTTTATTGTTTGGCAAACAAGTTGAACACAAAAATTAAAGACATTTTTGTTTTGTTTTTTTGGTGTTTTGAAAGAAGATTTTTTTTTGGGTTGTTTTCAATTGTGGTGAGCAAGCAAGTTACACAAACAAGTTCTTATAAGAAAACTACTCAGCAATTTTTTTGGTTGAAATCTTAGATTAGATAGATTATTTAGCAATTGTTCACTCAAGTGGGTATAGTTCCTATTGCTTCAATCTTCAAGACCTAAGGTTGTCACTCAATCACCACGAGAAGGTACTTGGGTTCTCCGAGGTTTCGGGAAAGTGGTACAACCGGCCCAATCGTGCGGAGAGGAATACTCCACGGATGGGGACTTATGGAGGTCTTGATGGAAACAACCAAATCAAATAGGAAGGAATATCCTAGAAGAGACATTCGAATCCACCAAGAAGGTGTGTGGAGGGTGAGGGTGTGTTGGGAGAGAGAGCCCCCGCCTCGAATGCCCTACGGATCGGAACAAGTCGGGTACCCGATGCAAAAAGCTAATGCAAAAGTAAAAATGGAGGGTAAGAGGAGAAGAAGCAATCAATGTGCAAAAACATGAAATGAAAGGAAGTAAGTAAATCGAGCTTGCGATATGCAAAACGAGACAAGCAATCATGCAACAAAACAAATAGTTTAGTGACTAGAACCGAATTAGAATGAAACTAGTTGCACAAACAAATCAAGCTACCACGGTTAAAGACATTGGTTGTCTCACCGTGGTTGCCAAAAAGCTGTCGACTCCAGAAACGGGTTCTGGATCGGCACTTCAAGAAAGGAGATGAGAAAGAAGGAAGGAAACGCAGAAAACACTCTCACACCTCAGTCCCACACTCACATTGATCCCTGAACTTTCATCTCCCGACGTCGCTCAAGCACTGGAGAGACGGTTCGGGTCATGTGGGAGAAAAGTGAGGATGGAATTAAAGAGCTTAATGCATAAAGAATGAAAGTAGGTGGTCACCAAGAACCGTGGGTTCCGCTTTATGTAATGAAAATAAAAGATGATCGTGTATACCTTAGCGTGGGAGGGATTGTGTGCGGGTTCATCCTTCTTCTTCTTCGGCCGACCGATGAGGGAGAGTCCAACCGATGCTAGAGTGATAAACCTATGCAACGAGGGTGGTTTGAGATTAAGACAAGTTTGCTTGAATCCTTGCAGAAGTGGTATGAATTTACCGGGGAAAACATTCTATGAAGGATATATGGGCTGAATCTGTAAGTAAGTGCAGTGAATTTTACTAAGAAGATGATGACCAAGAAAAGGAGACTTCGGATCTGTCTGCGCAGTGTTAGTGGAGAAGTTGTCACGAGCCGAGGCAATGCCAGAATTGATCTGTTTGTCGAAGATGAAAGATAACTTGATGAAGCACAATTCTTTTGAATGAAGCGGGGCCATAAAATGATCATAAAGATCTGTAGAAGCTGATAATCAACAGCGCAGCACGTTAGAGCATGGACCGGCTTCTTTCTTACTTCAGGATGATCTCCGGGCACC
The DNA here is from genome assembly GCA_036172225.1 of Cryptocoryne crispatula var. balansae. NCBI lineage: Eukaryota > Viridiplantae > Streptophyta > Magnoliopsida > Alismatales > Araceae > Cryptocoryne > Cryptocoryne crispatula. The sequence goes on from CM069933.1 coordinate 9,711,752, forward strand.
GGGACGAAGAGAGGACAATTTGGGGAGGTTGGGATGACCCTAGGGTGTCTGGAAGACGAGGATAAGAGTGCTCAAGGATGGAAATGCCCTCTTAGGCCATTCAAATGGGTCTCCCTTTATTTGGGGATGAAAAATAGGTCAAAAAATAGCAGGTTTTGATACATCCGACCTTAGGTTGGATTTCCTCAATTTAATGATGCTAATTTTCATCATGAGGCTTCTATAAACTTACCCAACTGATTTAGAGGGATTGAAAACCGTGGATAACTTTCTCCATGTTCAAAATATGTCTCCACTTGAAGAGGGAACAAATCTAGTCTAGAAATAGCAAGTTTTGATGTGCAAGACAACAAGTTGGATTGCCATCATTTGATGATGCTTTTAAGTCCCAAATGGGGGTCTATTTATAGCTCAAAAGAGGGTACTTTGGCCATTTTCGAAAAACAGTGCCACACGGCATAGCGCCCTATATATAGGGCGCCAGCATCATGAGGTCCGTCAGATCGACAAGACGAGTCACTGCGAGGGGTTAAATCAGCCGGTCGAGTCGATTTGATTTGGTGCCAGGTGCCCTGTATATAGGGCGCCTGGTGCCCTATAAATAGGGCGCTAGGTGCCCTATATACTGGGCGCCAGGTGCCCTATATACAGGGTGTTTGGCCCGGTCGATCGTTCTATCGATCCCCTTCGGAACGTGCCAAAAACTTGATCCGTACGGAAAACATGATTTGCTTTAAATATTCTTCATGAAAACAAGAATTTAAACTCTCCAACTAGGCAAAAATTGCGTGTCTACAATCAGTTACCACATGGATATAAACCCTCATCCATCTAATGTCCCGGTCGGAAAGAAGTACGGCATCGACTTTCAACTCCTTAGTGTACTGACTCTATAGGATCATGTACTCAGAATTGGATCAATTGGAAAACTCCTTTTCCAATTATCCTTTGTACCCTGGCCAGGGATTTAGAGTACTATCCCATAGGACATTCAGTCTCACTTACCGAGGGTGGACGATCCCTTGTTATCCGCTCAGTTGCCTCCATCGAATTTTCCTTGTACCCGATCCATAGCTATACTGGACCATCTAAATAGTGATTCATAAGTCAATGGTCAAAGCACAAGTTCCACCTAACAAGGCATCTTTGGTGACTTAGGTCAAAGGTCCAACCATGCAACTATGATGATAGAAAACCCTGATCTTGGATAGGCTCTAAGGTGGCACGGACTTGGAACCCCCTTTTAGTCCCAAATTGGGGTCTATTTATAACTCAAAAAGGGCACTTTGGCAATTTTTGAAAAACACTACCACGCGGCATAACGCCCTATATATAGGGCGCCAGCATCATGAGGTCCGTCAGATCGACAAGACGAGTCACTGCGAGGGCTCAAATCAGCCGGTCGAGTCGATTTGATTTGGTGCCAGGCACCCTGTATATAGGGTGCCTAGTGCCTTATATATAGGGCGCTTGGTGCCCTGTTTATAGGGCGCCTGGTGCCCTATAATTGGGCGCCTGGTTCCCTATAATAGGGCGCTAGGTGCCCTATATACTGGCGCCAGGTGCCCTATATACAGGATGTTTGGTCCGGTCGATCGTTCTATCGATCCCTTTCGGAACGTGCCAAAAACTTAATCCGTCCGAAAAACATGATTTGCTTTAAATATTCTTCATGAAAACAAGAATTTAAACTCTCC
>CM069933.1:9713548-9830554 GCA_036172225.1 Cryptocoryne crispatula var. balansae
TCATCCTCCTCCCACATGACCCAAACTGTCTCTTTGGTGATCGAGTGACGCCAAGGGATGAAAGTTTGGGGATCAATATGAGTGTGAGACCGAGATGAGAGTTGCTTTATGTGTTTTCTTCTTCCTTTCTTATCCCCTCTTGAGGTGACGATTCGGATTCATGAACTTCCCTGAAAAGGAGAGGCCCCATCAAATTTTCGGAGTCGATAGCTTTGTGGCAATCACGGTGGGACAAGCAATGTCTTTAACCGTGGGTGCTTAGTGTTTTGTTTGCAACTAGTTCTAGTTCTAGACCGGTTCCCACGTGAGCCTTTCCTTCTTTCCATCTTTCTTAATTTCATGCCATCTCAAAATTTCTTATTTCACCAATCTTTCATCATATCTGAAGTGCCAAGTACCTCATTTAATTTCTGTCATTTTATTTTAGCCGGTTCTCGTGTGAACCCACCTTTGCTTTAAAACTGGTTCCCGCGCGAACCAACTTTCTTCTACAAATCGGTTCCCAAGTGAACCAACATTTATTTTCATTCATTAAAATCATATTTTCCCTCTTTGCTGCAGGTTATCACTCTCAAATTGGTCACCGCTTGACCCTCTTTTATTTCTTGTTGCCACTTAAACCGGTTCCTGCGTGAACCACCCTTTTTCCTTTTAAATTGATTCTCGCGTGAACCAATCTCTTTCCTTACTTCGGTTCCCATGTGAACCAAACCACTTTCCTTCAGATCTATCCCCACTTGGATAAGATCCTTATTCACCTTTAATTGGCCCCACGTGGCCTTCTTTCAATCGTTTAAATTGGTTCCTGCGTGAACCACCCTTTTACCCAAAATCGGTTCCCGCGTGAACTACCTTTACATTTTTCCACGGTTCCCACGTGAACCAGCTTATTCTTATATCGGTCCCTGTGTGGACCACCCCTTTTCTTGGCTATCATATCTGAACCCTCTTCTTTTTATCACTTGTCACTATCTCTATTTGGCTCATGTGTGAAACAAGGTCTAGATTCTAGTTTCTAGTTGCTTGTCTAGTTTTCAGTTACTTTCCTTGTGTGATTGCTTGTTTATTTAAGTTTATGGTTTGCTTATTACTTGCTTTATTACTTGATTGCATTCTCTGCTCCTTCTCTCTACCTCCTTATTTTACACTTTTTTTCTTTTGAGGCGGGAGCTCACTCTCCCATTTACCCCTCCCATCCAAAACACTCTCTTGGTGGATTCTGACCTCTCTTCTGAGATATTCCTTCCTAGTTGACTTGGTTGGCTTTCATCAAGGGCTCCGTAATTCCTCATACATAGAGTATTCCTCTTCACGATCGGGTTGGTTGTACCACTCACCAAAACCCGAAGTATCTTATGTTACCTACGTGTGGTGAGATTGTGTGAAACCTAGGTCATTGGAGATTGGAGTTAGGAACCTAACCCATTTGTTGAGAGAACAATTCTTAACAAATCCATAAACCTAAGGTTTAATAAAAATCATTGCGTAATCTTGTTTTCAAGTCTTTGCATCACTTGTTTGTCAAACAAAAATTCAAAACTCTAACATTTCTTTGCAAGATACTAAAAACTAGAAAAAAAGTTTTTTGTTTCTTTTGCCAACTTGTTTGTTTTACCTTCTCCTTGAAGTTGAAAGGTGACAATGCAATTAAGGTCTGGAAGGCACGTTGGAATGGCGGAACATGCTGAACGTCGAGAGCACGAGATGGGTCACCAACCAATTCCTTCAGACCGTCATATTTATCCATTGTTTGAGTCAGAAGTGCAAGAGGTCCCTCAACCATCTGCTCCATGTGATGTTGAACAACTCTTCAGGGAGTTGTCTCTCTATATTGACCTAGAAACCTACTCTCGTATACAATCCATGGTGAAGGAAAAAATTGCCTCTAATCAGGCTGAAGCCAACCAAGTTGCCTCATCTCCTTGTCCTATGGTTTGACTACCACTCATTCAATCATCCTTTGTTCAACCACCTATTGTTCAGCAATCTGTGATTCAATCATCACTGGCACAACAATCACTAGCACAACCATCTGTAGTTCAACCATCTATGGTTCAACCATCATTTGTCCAGCCACCCTATTTCAACCATGTTGCTCCCTTGGCCCAACAAGTCATGGGACAATCTTCAAAGAATTTACTAAGTCATGCTCCTCAATTCTAGAATCATGCCTCTAACCACATACCCCCACCAGTAAACCAATAACCTACTCTCACCAAGGTAATCATGGATCAGCTCACCTAGATGAATGAACGTTATGAAGAGCTGAGATGTCACCTGGACTTCAAGTCAATTCCTGAGGTCTCTATTCCTTCTTTGCTAGTTCTTCACCTGCCACCTTCTGAACTACCAGTTTATCGCCGCTACAATGGTGCTGCAATCCTTTTCTCCACCTAAAATATTTTCTCTAGGAGTCTTCATTCTGGAAAAATGATCATAGGGTTCTTGCTTTCTTGTTCTGCTGATCCCTAGAAGGGTCTATATTGGAATGGTTCTACTCACTTGACCTCTTTGAAGTAGGAGACTTTGTTATTGTCAAGACCAATTTTTTGCAAAGATACAGAGACCAGGTGGCACCATAATGCTCCATTACAGATTTGATTGCTGAGAAGATGAAGCCCAAGGAAGACTTTATAAAGTTTGCTGATAGCTGGAGGGGGATTGCAGAGAAACTGACAGATGTTATTTCTGAAGTGGAACAAGTGAAGATGTTTATCGAGAACACCACACCAGCTCTAAAGAATGTATTGATTATGGACCGTCCTACCACGATGAATGAATTTTATGACAGTGCCCGATACTTACAAGCCCACTTCAAAGATGCCACCATGATAAATCCATTTGATCCCAAACCTAGGAACATCAGGAAGACCCCATTTGCACCAACTGGGCCTACAACCGAGGGAGTGGTCAACAATGAAGTTGTAAACATTATGGGGAACCAGGGAGGGAACCGTCAAAACCAGTTCAGAAACCCACCACAGAACCTTTCTTACCATCCCCCTCAACAACAGGTTAGGCTACCACAACCATGACAACCACAACAACCACCTCAGCCAGTAGCATAACCCCAGCAACCTCGTCCATCTACCTACAATAGGACACCGCCACCACCCAATCAGGCACCACGAAGGGGAGGTCCTAGGAGAGAGAATTACCAACAACTCCCTTACTCCTTAACCGACATCTTCAATGTACTCATGGCAGAGAAACAATTGGAATTGCCCAAGAAAAGAGAGGTTTGGCCAACAAATGCAAAAATGTTCCAATATTGTGCTTTCCATCGGTACCCTGGTCATACTGTAGAAGTGTGTTTTCAATTCAAGGATTACATCCACGATCTGAATGACCAAGGCAGCATTGATTGGGCTCAAATGGGGAAATGCATATAGGCAATGAAGGCTAGGCAGCAGTAGCAGCAGCGTCCACCGGCTCAACCTCAACAACAACCCGGCTTGGGAATTGTTCAGAATCCGCTCCCATTACATGCTCCCTCTCCAACATTGTAACCAGCACATCCAAACCCATGAATTGGTCTAGTACACTCCATTGCCCAGGAAGTTGCCAGCCGTGCTCAAGGTTGGCACTAGAAAACCACAATGCAACCATGCCGGACAACCCAGCTAGGCCTCCTGCCAGGAACCCTCCTAGACAAATAATCCGTGCACCTTCTACTCCACAACCACCACCAACTTCAATAATCCAACCACTGGCCGCCACTTCTTCTTGCCAACTCATCATTAGGCCAGCCCCCGTCTTGACTACACCTCCTTCAACCATTGCTACACACCAGCCCTTGCTCATCCGACCACCACAATCACCACCAAACCTGATCCCCCAGCCTATGAGCTCTATCACTCTAAAACCCCAACTTATCATACCACCAACCCCACAACCTACCACCACTCCTTCACCCCGGCTTCTTCTTATCAGGCCACCAGTATCACCATCACTACCACCTCCAAATCCTACCCCTCTACCCACTAACCCAATCATCCCATAACCACCAATCCCATTACCTACCATACCTACATCTACAACACCTGTTCCACCACATCCCACCCCAGTTAACCCATCACCTCTACCCAACTGCCAAATAGCCCCGGTGCTTTAGAGTGGCAGGATGTTACAGAGGCTCTTTCTCCAAGCCGGGACTCAACTGTAGGATCCAGTGGAGGAAGAATAAGTGAAAGAACCTTTGTCGGGTATGTCGTATGATTTGTTGAAACATTTTGATAAGATATCGGCCCGTATCTCTATACTTGAGTTGATTAAAAGATTAAAGGTGCACCAGGAGATTTTACAACAATATTTGCAAAGGGTCATGGTGAATGAAGATCTCCCACCTGAGAAGATCACTACAATGTTAGCCCCTAGAAGTGAGCACCCAACACTCACTTTCTCTCAAGAGGAATTAGCAGATCCTGAGGTCAGGAGATATGATTTACATGTGACTATTATCATTTGCAATGTCAAAATAAAATCCTATTTGGTTGACACTGGAGCTTCTATCAACGTTATGCCGCCAGAAACTTTGCAGTTGTGCGGCATTTCTGAATAAGAAATTAAGCCATCATGTGCCATGGTGACGGCCTACGACAACTCCAAGTAGTATGCACGTGGGGTGGTCATGCTAGAGGTTAAACTTGGGCCATGTGTGGTCACAACTGACTTCCATATCCTGGAACTGGATCCAACTTTTCGGGCTATACTTGGGAGGCCTTATCTGGAGCCATAGGAGCTGTGGCTTCAACAAACCATCATTGCATAAAGTTTTCCTTTAAAGGATAGGTTGTCAATCAAGGTGACTAGCATGCCTATAAGGAACAAGATGAATGGTGCTAGTTTTATATCACCCCTTAGTTTATTAATATAACCCCAGATCTTAGTGAGAGAATTACCCAAAGTTAGATGCATGACCGCCTCTCTACCAGACACACTTGGATGGCGAACGATGATGAAATTGGGCTATCAACTTGGAAAAGGTTTGGGCAAGGATATTCAAGGGATCACTTAGCCGATTCAATCTATGAAAAGGCCACGTAGGCAGGGGTTGGGATATGAAGAGGATTCCATCCCAAGAAGAATCTTCTAGCCAGGATATGCCATGGGACTCCATACATTATTTATCAAAGGGGAGACCATGATGATGGCTGAAGATGACAAGAGTTCCATGATACCTATCAAGAGAAGAAAGGCTCCAAATGAAGAAGAAGACTTGGAAGACCTGTGCTTATCTTTGACTCATTTGTTCTCAAGTAGGGAAGAACACCAGGAACCACTCAAGGGTAGACCAATCTTGGATCATCCTTTGGAGTAGGCTACCAACCAAGTCAAAACCATTCCACGAGGCCCAAATATAACAATCCCATGTTTGAACCTCGTACCATTGTTTCTATATCTGTTGGATGGGCTTCCGGGCCCACTTACCCACTTTGAGCCCATGTGCCCTCTTCAACCTTCTATTCTCACTGGGCCTGCTTGCCCATTTACTTCTCTCATCAAACTTCAGAACTGAGGGTTCTTCCAGAATGGGCTCACATGCTCATCCATTTCTAAAATCGGGTCCACATACCCATTCATGTTCCTCATTAGTTTTGGGCCCATGTGCCCATTTTCCATTACCATTGGGCCCACGAGCCCCTTTTCCCCTTTATTCTTAAGTTTTTTCTCTCTGATAATTCAATCAGCTTCTAGCAAACCTCGAGTCATTCTAACTCATTCTATCTTTTTACTTGAAAATCCAAAAAAAACGTCTTCTCTAAAACTCATATTTCCATCGAGGAGACGTCTCCACTCATGCCAGAGGGTGCACCCAATCAGGGATCCCTCTCTTCTGAATCATTGATCGATTTACTCAATCCTTCTTCCACTGTAAATACCACCTTTCCAGCTTTGTCTTCAGTAGGTCAGGTTAGGTTAGGAAATAGGAAAGTAAGAGGTAAATGAGTTCCAAATAGGTATCTACAACAATTAGCATAGAAATGCGTAGAGTGTGCAAGGCTGCCAAACCTTTTAGAGAATACCATCCAACTAGATGAAATCCGATATAAGGATGAGCATAATATAGATCATACTTTGGGAGTATATGAGGTGGTATCAGAAATTGATCCTGAATCTGAGGATGAAATCGAGGACTTGGCTGATGCGTATGCATCTGGACTTAGAAGATTTGAAGAACCATCAGCCACAGGGAATGAACCAACCAAAGAACTGAATTTAGGAACCTTGGAAGATCTTAAGACTATCCTGATAAGTGCAAACCTCACTCCCTCATAAGAACAACGATTGATCAAAGTTTTAAAAGAATACAAGGACACTTTCGCATGGACATATGAAGACATGCCGGGATTAAATAATTCATTGGTTGAACATAGACTAATCTTGAAACCTGGAACTACCCTGGTTAAACAAAAGTTTAGGAGATTCCACCCAGATATTGCACTCAAAATGAAAGAAGAGGTCGACAAACTATACCAAGCAAAATTTATTAAAGTTGTCCTGTATCCGCAATGGGTGGCTAAGATAGTCCCTGTTGTGAAGAAGGATGGATGGGTTCGGATTTGCATAGACTTCAGGGACTTAAACCGAACGTGTCCAAAGGATGATTTCCCTTTATCTCATATCAATGTTTTGGTTGATAACACAGCTGGATTTGAAATACTTTCATTCATGGATGGTTATTCTGGATACAATCATATCCTGTTAGCTGAGGAGGACCAAGAGAAGACCTCGTTCACTACACCTTAGAGAACATATTGCTATGTTGTCATGCCCTTTGGGTTAAAGAATGCTGGTGCTACATATCAGAGGGCTATGATGGCTATCTTTCACGACATGATGCATACCCTTGTAGAGGTGTATGTGGATGTTTTGTTTATCAAGTCCAAGAGTCGGAAAGATCATTCTGAAGTGCTAAGAAAAGTTTTGCAACGAGCTAGAGAATACAAGCTGAAAATTAACCCTAAGAAGTGTACATTTGGAGTTTCATCAGGAAAACTACTAGGGTTCATAGTAAGCAAAAGGGGCAAAGAGATCGACCCAAACAAGGCCAAGGCAATCATTGGTATGCCTGTCCCGAAGAATATGAAAGAGCTTCAAGGATTGATTGGGAGGCTACAATTTATCCGCCGATTTATCTCACAACATTCTCAAAGGTGTAAACCTTTCTATTAGCTAACCAAGGCGGGGGCCAAGTTTAAATGGGATTCGAAGTGCCAGGACGCATTCGATGGGATGAATACATACCTGGCAAGTCCCCCTGTACCTAGACCACCAATTCCTGACAAGCCCTTAGTCCTCTACATTTCGGTTTTTGAGAACTCTCTTGGGGTAGTCCTTCACAAGTTGATGAAGAAGGGAAAGAACGAGCTACTTACTACTTGTCTAAGATGTTTGATGCTTGTGAGCTAAAGTACACTGTGATAGAAAAGACATGTGTTGCTCTTGTTTAGGTGGTTTAGAAACTCAAGCATTATTTTCTTGCTCACCAAATCATGCTCATTGCTCGTATCAATCCTATCAAGTTTCTGTTAGAGAAGACAGTTTTGACTGATCGGTTAGGGCGATGGCAGATATTATTGTCCCAATTTGATATTACCTATGTCCAACAGAAGGCAATCAAGGGCTATGCCATTGCTGAACACCTTGCCCACCATCCCATACTCGTCTTTGATCTAGTCCAGTCAGAGTTCCCGGATGATGAACTAATGTCAATCCAATCTTCCAATCTTTGGACATTATATTTTGACAGGGCTATGAACTCTCATGGTAGAGAGATAGGTATTGCCCTTCTGTCACCTAAAGGTGTCACCATTCCACATGCTTTTCAACTTGACTTTCTAGCAACCAACAACATAGCTGAGTATGAAGCCTTACTAGCCGGGCTGGAGGCTGCTTATTTCCAAGGTGCCATTGAACTGAGGGTGATAGGTGATAGTCAATTCATCCTATGCCAAGTCCTATCCAAGTACCAAACTTCCCATCCAAACCTCAAACCCTACCAGGAGTTCACCACCTACTACATCAAGCTATTCTTCAAACTCACCTTTGTCCATGTCCTCGTTCTCAGAATATCCTCGCCGATGCCTTAGCTTCACTAGCTTCATCTCTATCTATCCTGCTAGGCAGGCAAGTGCGGACTATCCACATCTGTAAGAGGTCAATTCTAGCAATTGAGGATGGACATTTTCTGAAGGTTAAGGAGAGGTTCAATAAAAAGGAATACTTGGAACACAAAGAAGAAATCTCCTTAATTGAGTTGGAAGAATTAGAAGAAGGTGAAAGACCTTGGTATGACGAGATTGAGAGGTATTGCCAAGATCAGTCATATCCGCCTGGATGAACCACCAAGGAAAAAAAGGCAATTATAAGAGTATCCCAGAGGTATACAATCTTAGGAGGAGTGGTCTATAAGAGAAGCCTAAGTGGAATCTTACTCAGGTGTCTTGATGAAGAAGAAGCTGAGTTGGTGCTGAAGGAAGCATATTCTGGAGTTTGTAGTGGTCATGTGAATGCCCAAGCCAACTCTAGAAGAAGACAACTCAATCTTTGTCCGGCACTGTCATTCATGTCAACCCAATGCCGACATGATTCACTCTCCCGCATCTTCAATTCATCCAATTCATGCTCCATGGCCGTTAGCCATGTGGGCTTTTGATATCATTGGCCCTTTGAGTGACCTCAACTCCGAAATGTGCTCAAAATCATTCATTCTGATGGCTACGAAGTACTTCACAAAGTAGGATGAAGTAGAAGCATTCGTCGAGATTAAAGCATCCACAATCTGCTCCTTCATCAAGCACAACATCATTGCAAGGTTTGGGATCCCCAGTGACATCGCCATTGATAATGGGCCACAATTTCTCTTTCAAGATCTGTATAATCTTTGCAATAGGTATTGCATTTCATTGCATCATTCATCACCATACTATTCTCTAATGGTCAAGCAAAAGCCACCAACAAAACCTTAATCAAAATCATCAAGAAATCTTGTAAGTTTAGCAAGTTTGCCCATTGGCCTGATAAGCTTATGGATGCTCTATGGGCTTATCGTACTTCTGTAAAGACTCCCATTGGACAAACCCCGTATGCTTTGGCATATGGGATGGAAGCAGTGGTCCCCTACAAAGTATTACTTTCATCTCTCCGAGTTCAGCTCGATAGGGATATTCCTGTTGATGAGAGACGAGAATCTCTCCTTACAGAGCTTGAACTCTTGGATGAAAGAAGGCTAGCTGTTGCCGAACATGCCCTGACTTATCAGAATAGACTTAAAAGGTTTTATCAAAAGAGGGTGGTCGAGAGAAAATTCAAGATCGATGAGATGGTCATTAAAAGAATTTTCGTTAAGCCAGGGGGTCCCCGCTCCAAATTGCAACCTAAATGGGAAGAGACTTTTGTAATCACTGAAAAGTATCCAGGCAATGCATATGAATTAACTAATGCAGATGGAGAAAAAATTGAATCATTCTTGGAATTGAGACTACCTCAAAAAGTATTTTCCCTAAAAATGGAGAAACCACTGGTATAATCTCAAGTCATTGATCCTAGGTTGTTCGTGAAAAGTCAAGGGTAGGTACCGTTCTACACACAACACTTTTCGATCCTAGAATCCAGACAACTTGACAGTTGCGAAAGGCAAGGTAGAAATCTAGAATTGGAAGGAGTACCCTTACCCTATTCTCTTCTACTCGGTCTAAGATAGGGAGAGAAGATTAAAGAGGGGTAGTATTGAAAACACTTGACACCCTAGTAGGAGGCTGTCTCAAAGAGTGCAAAAGAGTGCCAAAAGATGGGCAATGAATCCCTCAGGTTAAAAAAATAAAAATGATCAACCTGTCTGAATGAGTACCCAAAATGATAGTCAAGGCAAAAGGCACTAAAAGATGGGCAATGTCCCCATGGGTCAAAAAAAACCTGTATAAATATGTGCCACATAGAAAAGAGCAAAAAAATGGGAAAGAACCAAAGAGGCCGAACCCCAATGGGCAATTTGAATGTGAGTAGAGAAATCCCTCTCAACATCTCCAAACCCTATCAAGGACTTCCTTCTTACTCTTCCTCCTTAAACCCCTTTGGGTAGGGTACACCGAACAAATCCAGGTGGAATTCAAGCCGATCAAAGGAAGAAGGTTAGAAGGATTCTAGGTAGGGAACTTTATTTTGCACATGGTATCTACCACTTGAGTCTTGACAAACCCCAAAGACCCGATGAACTGTCTCAAATACCAGCATTTTCTCCATAAAAATGAATATTTCAAAACTCCAATAAAAATGAGTATTTTAAAAATCCAAAAAATTGCATATTTTGAAAATCCAAAAAAATGAATATTTCTAAGAAAACTCAAAAAAATGTATCTCTTTTAACCTAGTCAATGATCATTGCCTTTGTTGCATCCATGTTTATTTTTCTGTCATGCATATTTCTATTGCTGCATTGCATGTTCATTTTTGGCTTTATTTACCTTGTTAAGAAGGCTCTTCCCTTTGACCTAAGTTAAAGTTGACCATAATAGGCAAAGGGATGAGTCATGGAGAAAATCTAATCCCCTTTTTATCAAGTGTTTCAGGCATTTCAAGGTAAGAGAAGATTCTCACCAAGGCAGGTAAGTTCTCTCAACTCTTACCCCCATTTCATTTAAGTCATTTATTTTATTCCACCTTGTTAAGAAGGCTCTTCCCTTTGACTCAAAATCATGACAAACGATATACAAGCAAAGGGATGAGTCATAATGAAAATTTAATCATCTTTGGTAAGTGTTTTCAGTAGCCGAAGAGGCAAAAGAGAAGGACCATCAGGTACATTTTTTTGTAAAAAAATAAATAAATAATTTTTTCTCAAGGCACATGTGCCCTCATCTAGGGGCACATGGCCAGGTGCCCCACCCCCCGGGCGCATGAGCACGTGCCCCCGATCGGGGGCACATAGTCAAAAAAAATTGAAAAATTCAGAAAAATCTCAAAAAATCAAAAATTGTCTATAATGTCGAGAATGACATTTTTTCTGTAGAAACCATCATCAAAAATATTGTTTTGATCTCTAAATGATGGTTCTAATAGTAAAAACTTCAGTTGGCCATTTCGAGAACAATATGCTTCATATGACAATTTCGTCTGTTGGATACTAACTTGAAATGTGCAGGCAACCTTTTAAGTCCAATAGGTGAATTGGTGAGATCGGTGTTCCAGGAGGAATGTCATGCCAGCCCCGTGACGAAAAGAAAGGGAGCACTACCTAGTCAAGTATTATCATGGTGTTGATGAATCAGGCGGTCGATGCAAGTTGATAAACCGTGCTTGAAGATTTCACTCAGTTTCACATCAATCTCACATCATCACCTGCATCTATTCCACTTTACATTTCACATCACTTTTACCATTTGTCATTTAGCTATCTTAGGTTCATTTAATATGTATTATATTCATTGATGTTGAAGACCTTGAGTGTGAAGATGATTGGGCCCAAGATCCCCTTCAACAAAATCTACGACGGCTTGGTAATTTCTTCACACTCATGGATAAGCCAAAATTGAACATTGGAGGGATGATGGTTCTTAATCAGGTGTCTTGACCTCCAATAGACAATCTATATCTTCAACTATTTTCTACATAATTTTCTATATTTTCATATCCATCTTTTTTTCATTCTTCATCATTACCAATGTTATCCCACCATGTTTTACTCTTTTATGTTATCCCACCATGTTTTACTCTTTTATGTTATCCCACCATGTTTTATTCTATCCTTTTCTTTTAACCCTCCGTGTCTTTTATTTCATTCCACCGTATCATGACAATTGTCATGCCATTGTTTCTTCTGTCCCATCATTCTATGTTTGTCCGACCATTATCTTTTAATCCCACTGTGGCTTAAGTCTATATTGTCATTTTCATTTAATCGGGTTTTTTGCTAGAGCATGATTCACGGTTTTCACGATACCCGAGCAATTTTGTTATGCTTAAACTAACCCTTTTAGAAGTTGAGGTTATTCCACTCAGAATTGAGCTGAGTATTTTTGGTAAAATTTAAATAAACTTGAGATCCCAAATATGATGGATTGGTATTCTTTTCATTTTAAAATCAATTTCTCTTTTAAACTTTAGCCCATCACAGTACAAGAACACCGCAAAGTTTGGGTTGCTAGCTGAAGATGAACCTACGAATTCGGGGACTCCTCACCGTGTTGAGGGTTGTCTACATCCTTTATCCTTTATTTTCATCTCTCATGCCAATGGCATATCTTTTACCAATCAATTATATGAGGTTTTGATTGAACATGAAAGTGATCTAGAATACTTAGAGAGATTCATTTTGTTGGATCGGGTAGATAAGCGTGTCTATATCTACACCTTGATGCCACCTTTTCAGTCCATCATCATTCCATTTCGCTACATTCATCTAAGCTCACTTGCATTCCATTACAGTTCACTACGAATCACTCCGCTTCATTACATGCCATTTCCTTACAAAGCTGACATCAAGGCGAGGCAAGCTATAGACACGCCAAATTTGCCTATTTCAGAGCATAAAACTCATGTTTTATAAAGTAACATGTGTGATTGATCTTATAATAATGCAGGGTCCTTTTAAAGTTCATTTGGAGCTTCGCCGAATGAAATCGGATGTTTTTTGAAGTTTTTTGTGCAAAGCCATAATTTCTGAGTGAAAGCCACACGTAATTCGTGTAAACACAAAAATTTGCTGAATGACCAATGCCTAATGATCATGCATTGAAGGTTATGGTCAGATTCACACTCCGAACAAGTTTTATTTCATGCCATGTCTTTCCGGTTGGCCGTTGGAGTCATTCCGACCAGTATCAGATATTCTGTTCACTGTCCTAACTTCTGGATAAAATTGTGAAGTTTTTTAGAGTGATATGTCTGATCCGTTGCTGTAGAAAGCTTCTTCAGCTTGTTATCTTTCCAACGAAACAAATTGTGTTGAATTCTGAGTTCGGGAGTGTTTGCAATGGCTTTCGGAAGAAGGATGCGCAGAAATAGTCCCATGCGCCCTGGTCCCTGGGCACATGTGCCCTGGACCCAGGGCACGTGGCCATGCACCCTGCCCCTAAGGGGCACGAGGTAACTAGTTTTCAACTAGGACTCTACCTCTGATCGGATTGGATTGAATTTTCCGACCGGATCAGACCGAATTTGTAGGGTATATAGCATGCGCCCTCACTAGGAAGAACATGTGCCCAGCATCAAGGTGCATGTGCCCAGGACCTGGGCGCAAGGTGCCCTATTTTTGAAGATAGATCCGACATTTTTCTCCTATATATAGACTCGATTCCGGTCATTCTAGAGGCTGAGACACGATGCTCTGGGCATCCCAAGATGTCCAAGCTCCATCCTGCATCCATTTTGTGATTTTTAGAGAGAAAATTTTGAGTTTTTAGAGAGAGATAAGTTAGTTCAGGAGAGAGGAAGGCTGGTCTGCAGGTGATCTGCCAGGTCTTTCTTCTTTGACTTCTACAGAAGCGTGTGGACGTCTGCTGCTCAAGCTCTCAACATCAAAGTTCTTCCCCTCCAAGTCTTCTTCAGTTTTCAATTAACGGCACATGATTCTGAGATTGGATCAGGTCGTGAAGAGTGCAGAAGCAAAGTCACGCCTGGCAGATCCTGGACTACTGCTCGGCTTTTTCGACAACACAGATTTGTCCATATCTCTCTCTATTCTTATCAGAATCTTTTTGTTCTTCTTCTATATCTTTGTTTCATGATTATCCATCCTCCAATTATTTTTACATTTTTTGCATTGTTTTTATTGTATTAATCTGAAAATACAAAAAGAGGGGTTAGAGAAAACCCGAATTCGGTCAGTTTCTAGTCAGTTGTGTGTTTCATGTTATTTTCCTTACATATACTCCACTTTGTCTAGTTCTAATAGTCCTTTTATCTATTTTTTTTGTCTAGTTGCACAGGAAATCAAGTACCCACACATTGCAGACTCTTCTTCATCGGCTGGCCGAAGAAGGAGAAGCTTTGACCCGCACTCTTCATGCTAAGGTACACACGGTCAAACTTATTTCATAAATCAGAGCCCGTGGTTCCTGGCAACCACATGTCTTAATTTTCTACTTCTCATCCTCCTCCCACATGACCCAAACCATCTCTTTGGTGATCGAGTGATGCTAAGGGATGAAAGTTCGGAGATCAATGTGAGTGTGGGACTGAGGTGAGAGTTGCTTTCCGTGTTTTCTTCTTCCTTTCTTATCCCCTCTTGAGGTGACGATCCGAATTCACGAACTTCCCTAAAAAGGAGAGGCCCTGTCAAATTTTTGGAGTCGACAACGATGTCTTATCAGATATATCTTGTACTTTGATTATTGACTTATGGATCACCATTTTGATAGTCCAGTATAGTTGATGTATTAGGTGCTAGGGAAACCCGGTGGAGGTAATTGAGCAGACAATAAGAGATCGTTCAGTCTCGGTAGGAGAGAGAGAGAATGTCCTATGGGATAGTACTTTAAATCCTTGGCCAAGGTACTTAGGATAATTGGAAAAGGAGTTTTTCAATTGATCCAAACATGAGTATAGGATCCCATAGAGTTGGATTATTTTAGGGGTTGACAGTCAGTGCTGAACCCCTGACCGACCGGGACATTGTATGAACGAGGATTTAAATCCATGTGGTAATTGATAATGGAAAGGCTCAATGGATGTTATTTAACTCCCCAAAGTCATTTAGGATCATCGGATGTGGCTTGTACCCTTTATGATCATAAAGCCGTAAAAACTGTTATCGGATAAGATTTTGTTTTAATTTAGGAGAATTGTTCTTTTAAATTAATTAAGGTTTCAATCAAATTGACTATTGGGTCTAGTGGGTCAGACACTGGTCAATAAGATGAGAGTTTGGACGTAATTTTATAGAAGTTTTGGGTTTTTGTGAAAAATGCCATCTTCTATATATATAAATGGCTTATGAAGCCAAACCCTAACAAGCCATAGGGCTAAAGCACGTCCCAAGCATCCTCTCTTCCTCCTATCTTCTCTAGAAGGTGATCTCCCATGGTCAAGCTTGGATCTGGAAGGTTTTTAAAGACCCGAACAAAGGGAGAACTCATCTATTGAAGCAGATAGTGTGGATACCGCTAGAGACCAGACACTTGAACGATTTTTCAGCAAGGTGGAATGTCTTCTCTTCATCCATGGTGAGGGATTTTGAAAATCCCATGAGGTACTCTTGTTCTACTTCATATTCGGTTTCCAGTTTTACTCGTTCGGCATCGACCAAGGTAAAGATCATGATTTTAAGGAATCAAATTTTTTTCGCTGTCCTATAATGATTCCTTACACTAACTAGAGTAGGATGAATTTTAGAACCCATTTTTTGTGCTTTAAAAATGTATGCAAATAAGGAAATGGCTATATGCATGCTAAATAATGAAATGATGTGAATAAAAAAATATGGAATTAAGATAATATAAAGAAATGGGACAAAAATAGGTGTGATATTAAAATTTGGAGTTCTATCTCCGCAAATTGCCCCTGGTGCCTCACTAATGGAGCGCCTGGTGCCCCTTTGGTGGGGCACTAGGCACGCTGATTTCAAAAAATTTCTAAAAATGCAAAAAAAAGTGATAGTTTAAAAATTTTAGTTTCTCGAATAAATGTTTCCCATAAGAAAAAGTTTTAGAATTTTAAATTAAGCCATTTTGACATGTTTAAAAGTGTTAGTGACGATCTAAACAGGGCAGCAAGGTGGTGTGAGGAATTGGTGCCGGCAACAAGCGGGTATCACCCAGGAGGGTTGCTGGCAATCGATTGTCGAGGGTGAGGTTTGACATTAAGGAGTAGTGGCTGGGGATCTTGTCATGTAGAGGAAAGGGGTTTAATTAGTTTTGAATTTTGTGTTTGACTAATATTAGGGTTAAGAGTTTTCTTCTTAAATCCCTTGATATTCTTCAATTGCAAAAATAGTTTGGATATTTTAGTAGAAATCTGTTCAAGCTCTACTTGTTAATGATTCTAATTTCTTTTTTTTTGTTCAAAGTTGTTCCTTTAACATAAGAATTGATGTGAGTTGAGTTCATATTGAGCCAAAATTTGTGCTACTTGCCAAGGATAATGATTCGTTTGCACCCCTAAACATAATACATAGCTTTATGTTTGCTCTACTTATCAAACGGATAAAATACATATATGGACTCCTCTCAAGAGGATATCTCATAAAATCAAAAGGACATCTGGATTTTATCCATCATTATCGACTTACATCCCTGGTTAAGTCACTAGGTTTTCTATATTTCTTTTTGTGTATACACCTTTCTACATACTAGGCAAATTTAGTATTTTAAACATGTTTCATTTTCTGATTAGGTTTTTACACCAACATTATTTAATTTTTGAAAACATAAACCATAATGTTGATGCTTTTAAAGTCAGTGACAAAATTTATAAAGCATTAGTTTTGGGATTGGTTCAATGCATTTTTCTAAGGGCATAAATACAAATATGCATATCTAAACATGTTGCAGAATAAAGCAGGTATGATTATTTTGTAAGATAACACAGTTCGTGGATAACAGACTTCACGTGCAAGCATGGGATGGGGAGATCTGCATGAAATATCCTTTCTCCTGGCGGATATGTTTGGGCCTCAGCTGCCGTATGGCGATGTAATGTGCAGTTGATGTCAACTGATATGACATCATGATCGTCATGTTCAATCAATTTGTTGATTCTGGGTGTCAGTTTTTCACCAGAAGGAACATATGGATGATGATGTCGACAAGCGTACGTGGCATGCATGTTCCAAACTTCATCATACTATGAATAAAAAGAAGTTATCTCTACATTCAAGTGATATATGATTATGAGGTCGACAGTATCTGTAAAGAAAATTTAAAGATCTTGGCCTTTAATCTCATCTTTAATGAGGTGTTTAGCTGCATTATAAATTGGGCTTTGGTTATAATTTTATATTTTTGTAAATTTTTTTTTAAAATAAGTGTTTGACAACCATCACAAATTAAGTCCTTAAAAATATAGGTCAATTTCTTTTTTTTAAAAAAATCTGGTCTTCCATCTCTTTTGGTCATGCATGATTCTAACTCTTTTTTGTTATCACATCTTCTCAAACATGACAATTTTATGTCATTGGTTGACTTACATTTAATTTTAATACAATTTTTATCATGAAAGTACTAAAATTTATTGTGTAACCATCATTTATATCAAGTTTTCTCTCTCGAAATTTAAAGTATGACAAAAAAGTCGATTAAGACAGATTAAAATTGACTTCTAGTAATTTTAAAGGTAAGTACTCTTTTAGTTGTAATCTCTTCCATAATCAAAACAACCGAAAACTTATTTTGTTTTCAACAGAAACATAAAAGAGAAAAAGTAAACTGGTCATATCGAAACCCAATTTGTACCGATTTTATTTTAGATAACTGCAACGGGGGCAAGATATCAACGTTAAGGTTGGCAGATGGTTGCATAAGGGGTCACCATTTTGATTATTTGGTAGTCACATTTGAAGGATTAAATTTAATGATGATTTTAATTTGTACTAGAATTATAAAATTGTTATATTTCAAATAAGGTTTAAATATAAAGATATTTAGAGTGTTTGATACGTCTTACTTTGTAATATGAATGATTTTAGTTCATCTGTTAAAAGGTCATTTGGATTCAAAAAAATTATACATATATATTAAGTTTTTCATAAAAACATATCAAAATTGCCATAAAATATAACTTTTATGAACATTACTGTTAGATTTTGACATCTAGAAAACAAAAAACTACCTTCTCCCCATGTTTAAAATTCTAAATTTATTATTGAAAATGTCTATATTTATGTTGTTAAATATTTATTTTTATGCTAGATTACATTAATGGACAATAAAATGTGTTATGGTCAGTAAGATATTGATAATTTCATAAAAATGTTAAACTTCAAGTATTACCAAACATAATTATTAAAATATACATAATTTATACCAGACACTCAATTAGTTATTTTTATTCATTCCAAAAAATTATGTTGAGATATAATTTGGTGTTTATTTTAGAAAAGAAACTATCTTATTAAAAAACTTTGTTACCAAGCATGCTTTAAATTTGTATATCCAATTGCACCTCAAGTACTACCAACCCAACCTATAGCCATACCTTTAGTGTTGATTGTAGTTGTCAATATTTTGGCCAAAAAAGTTGTAGTTGTCATTTATAATAAGGTGTTGTTTGGTCAAGATTAATCATGTTCTAACTTCTGATTGGGTTAGACACTGTTACATTCATAATGTTGTTTGTAAGGAATCGTCCATACAAGTTTGGTGTAGCGGAAGCGACGATTCCTATGGTTTCCTTTAGAATCTGTCTCAATCGGAACCGAACGACGAAAATCGAAAACCTATCAAATCGGGTTCGAATATACCTGATAGGGATTCATATAATCCCATGGAGAGGAAGAAGATGAGCTTCTCAAGCTCTTCAAACCGTTCAAGTGTCCGGTCTCCAGTAGTATCCACACGAACTTCATCCACAGCAGGTTCTCCCTTCACGCCGGCCTCGAGAACTCTTCCCTAACGGAGCTCCATCAACCATGGACACCTTCTAGAGAGAGGAGGAGGTAGGGAGGAGGCTAGGGACGTGGTTTTCACCCTTGGCTTGACGGGGTTTGGCTGAAACCATTAGTATTTATAGAGAATTATAGATTTTTTCATAAAAACCCAAAATCTCTATAAATTACGTCCTTGCCCCTGTACTTGGGGATAAGTCCTTTTATGTGTGACCCACTAGGCCCAATAGCCTATTTGGTTGAGGCCTAAATAAAATAGAACAATTCTGTTTAATTTAATTAAATCCGCTATCCGATAACAGATTAATCGGCCTACCGATCATGAACGGTACAAGCCACATCCCATGATCCCAAATGGCTATAGGGATAATCTTATCTCCATTGAGCCTTTCCATCATCAGTTACCGCATGGATATAAACCCTCATCCATCCAATGTCATGATCGGAAAGGAGTACGGCATCGACTGTCAACTCCTTAGTGTACCGACTCTATAGGATCCTGTACTCGGAATTGGATCAATTGGAAAACTCTTTTTCCAATTATCCTATCTACCCTGGACAGGGATTTAGAGTACTATTCCATAGGACATTCACTCTCACTTACCGAGAGTGGACGATCCCTTGTTGTCCGCTCAATTGCCTCCATCGGGTTTTCCTTATGCCTGATCCATCGCTATACTGGACCATAAGACAATGTTCAAAGCACAAGTTCAAAGCACAAGTTCCACCCAACAAGGCATCCTTGGCGACTAAGGTGAAAGGTCCAACCATGCAACCGTGATGATAGAAAACCCTGATAGACAGTTCGGTAAGATACCATTCAGGATTTCTAATTCGGTCAGTTCAGTGAACTCATTCAACTAATGAGCACCTATTTGTGTATCTCAGTGTCTCCACACTAATGACCAATGAGATCGATCATCCTCATCACATGAGAAGACATCACATACACTAGTCTATTCGGATCCTTGATGTCCCGTCTCAAGTATCCTATGACTAGGAACATTTAGATAAAATACCTCTAGATGATCAATCTCATTATCATGATCTCATCATGATTTAATCATCATTGTATTTGATCAAGGACTTCATTATGATATTCGCATCTAATAAGAGCTTATAATGAGGATTTGCCTAATTAATTGAATAAGATATATCTAGAAATGTCAAATCATATCATATATGATTGGCTTGTAGGGTATACATTTCTATCAATCTCTCACTTGCACTAAAGCCAATCACCCATATGGCAGATCTATATCAGCTTGAGGTGAAGCTCAAACACTCTTTGCATAACTGCTTCAGTTAGTGGATCTGCAATGTTATTAACGGTAGATACTCTATATTTAATTATATCTCTATAAGCTGCAATCTCTCTGATTGTATGGTATTGCCATAGAAGTTCTAAACTTCTGATGAGACATCGTCTCTACCCCATTGTTTTCTCAAAAATAATGGTACACTTTCAAAGAAAATTAGGACAATCCCATACCTCAGATGAGAATCTTCATCTAGGCTACTTCTCAAGTAGTGTGCAACCACTATGTAAGCTTGTTTATATATATTGTAATATTTACAGTGTTCTTGTAAGGAATCGTCCATTAAAATTTGGTGCAGCGGAAGCGACGATTCCTATGGGTTCCTTTTATAATCGAACGACGAAAACCGAAAACCGATCAAATCGGGTTCGAATATACCTGATAGGGATTCATATAATCCCATGGAGAGGAAGGAGATGAGCTTCTCAAGCTCTCCAAACCGTTCAAGTGTCCGGTCTCCAGCAGTATCCACACGAACTTCATCCACAGCAGGTTCTCCCTTCGCGCCGGCCTCGAAAACTCTTCCCGAACGGAGCTCCATCGACCATGGACACCTTCTAGAGAGAGGAGGAGGTAGGGAGGAGACTTGGGAAGTGGTTTTCACCCTTGGCTTGATGGGGTTTGGCTGAAACCATTAGTATTTATAGAGAATTATGGAATTTTTCATAAAAACCCAAAATCTCTATAAATTACGTCCTTGCCCCTGTACTTGTGGATAAGTCCTTTTGTGTGTGACTCACTAGGCCCAATAACCTATTTGGTTGAGGCCTAAATAAAATAGAACAATTCTATTTAATTTAATTAAATCCGTTATCCGATAACAGATTAATCGGCCTACCGATCATGAAGGGTACAAGCCATCCCATGATCCCGAAATGGCTATGGGGATAATTTCATCTCCATTGAGCCTTTCCATCATCGAGTTACCACATGGATATAAACCCTCATCCATCCAATGTCCCGATCGGAAAGGAGTACGGCATCGGCTTGTCAACTCCTTAGTGTACCGACTCTATAGGATCCTTGTACTCGGAATTGGCTCAATTGGAAAACTCCTTTTCCAATTATCCTATCTACCACGGCAGGGGATTTAGAGTACTATCCCATAGGACATTCACTCTCACTTACCGAGTGGATGATCCCTTGTTGTCCGCTCAATTGCCTCCATCGGATTTTCCTTGTACCCGATCCATCGCTATATAGGACCATCTAAATTGTGATCCATAAGTCAATGGTCAAAGCACAAGTTCCACCACGAAGCATCTTTGGCGACTCGGAGTCAAGGTCCAACTATGCAACCGTGATGATAGAAAACCACGATAGACGGTTCGGTAAGATACCATTCGGGGTTTCTAATTCGGTCGATTCGGTGAACTCATTCAACTAATGAGCACTTTTGCATGTGTATCTCGGTGTCTCCACACTAATGACCAATGAGATCGGTCGTCCTCATCACATGAGAAGACATAACATACACTAGTCTATCAGGATCCTTGATGTCCCGTCTCAAGTATCCTATGACTAGGAACATTTAGATCAAATACCTCTAGATGATCAATCTCATTATCATGATCTCATCATGATTTAATCATCATTGTATTTGATCAAGGACTTCATTATGATATTCGCATCTAATAAGAGCTTATAATGAAGATTTGCTTGATTAATCGAATGAGATATTTCTAGAAATGTCGAATCATATCATATATGATTGGCTTGTAGGGCATACATTTCTATCAATCTCCCACTTACTAAAGCCAATCACCCATCGGTGATTTATATCGGCTGAGGTGAAGCTCAAACACTCTTTGAGTGCTTGCTTCGATTAGTGGATCTGCAAATGTTATTAACGGTAGATACTTTATCTTTAATTATATCTCTATAAGTTGCAATCTCTACGATTGTATGGTATCGCCACGAAGTTCTAAACACGATGAGACATCGGCTCTACTCCATTGTTTTCTCAAAACAATGATACACTTCAGAAGAAAATTGAGACAATCCCATGCTCGAATATGTAGATGAAAAACTTCATCTAGACTACTTCTCAAGTAGTGTGCAACCACTATGTAAACTTGTTTACATATGTTGTAGAACTTACGATGTTCTATCACATAGAACTCTTTCAACTCCTTTGCACCACCATTATTCTGACTTAGTATCAAATTTATTTGATTAGAAGCTTGTGTTTGTAAAACAACAAGACTTCAAGTCTTATCCTCCAGTGTATATACATTCTCAGTGCTTCTCAAGTACCAAATGATATATCTCTAAACTATCCAATGACTCTCACTTGGATCTTCTTGATGAATGCTCATAACACTTAGAGCATTAATCACATCATGTACGTAGCATCATATAAATAATAGACCCTATGACAAAGGCATAAGGGCCCCGTTTATGTGAGCGCTTTATCTTTCAAGAAATCTACAAAGACAACACTTTACTGAGAGATCAACTCCACACCACATAGGTAAGAAACCTATCTTGGAGTTTATCATGTCAAACCCTTTGACTATGGTGACTACGTACATTAGCTATGGGCATTGATTTTAGATCTATCTCAACGGATCTTAAAACCCAATTGCGTTTGGAGGATCAATATATGATAGCTAGGCTCACTTATGATAACACACCTACTTCATTCTTAATGAGTAGTACGTCATCAACATAAAATGTCAAGAAAGTAACAGCACTCCCACTTATCTTGTTGAATACACAAGGCTCCTTTTCGTTCTTAACGAATTCATAAGATTTAATCTCATTAAACCTTATGTATGATCTATGCGAAATTTTACTTTAGTCCATAAATGAACTTAATACACACTCTTCTTGGATGTTATTGGGATTTGATTCCCCATAGTTGTATCATATACACCTATTCCTCAAAATACTTCAGAGGAACACTATCTTAACATCCAATTAGCTTATCTCATAATCATAGAGTTTAACAATCAAAATCTGAGTGGATTAATCCATGGAATAGGTAAAAGATCTCATCATAGTCAACCATTTGACTTCAATGATATCCTTTTCAACTATTCTCACCTTTGAAGGTATCTACCTTCTAATCCACTCCAATCTATTCTTTAGTGATCCATTTATTCCTTATGGATACTATATCCTTAGGTGGATCTATCAAGTTCTAAACTTGATTAGAATAGATAAAGTTTATATCGGATTTTATTGTCTCTTCCCATTAATGAATCAATATCTCATATTGGTTCTATATAGATCCTAGGATCAATATCCATATTATCTTATGCCTCATTTCATCTATCAGAGATATGTCTCACATATCTCTTAGGGTAGAATGGACACAAGTAAAGACCTATCATTAGTCCTTGTGTAATTATTAACTAGCACCTTAATAGAAGTGTTATTGGGTTGTGGAGATGGAACATCTTCCATATATACCTTGCTCCCACTATCTTTCTTAAGAAGGAACTTTTCCTTTAGAAATATAGTGGTGTGAGCAACTCAATACCCTTATACATAAGGATCATTATATTTAATATCCAAAAGTTTCCTTTGGATATCCCACAAGCAAACACTTCATTGTCTTATATTCCAACTTGTTAGAGTTATACTTCTTCACCGGTCGGACATTCAAAACCTTAACTTGCTTAAGGTCAAGTTTTAACCCTTTTTCCATATCCTATATGGAATAATGGCAGGGACTTAGAAGGTACCTTTTTAAGATCAAGTGGTTATAATGAGTACTTAACCAAAATTAGACAAAGAGGAAATTTGCAAAGCTTGTCATTATTCATATTATGTCCTACATAATATGGCTTTTCCTTTTAGCTACTCAATTAAGCTAAAATGTGTAAAGATGTCCATTAGATTCTATTATCCTTCTATTATATGCAAATTATGTACTTAAGTATTCCCCTCCTTGATCTCATCAAAGAGTTCTAATACTTTTTCCATTAGTATCTCTACTTCATTCTTAATCTCAAATAATTTCTCAAAGGTCTTAGTTTTGTACTTCATAAAGTACATGTTTCCAAACCTAGAGACATCATCTTTGAAATAATGAATTAGAAATATTCTTCTTTAGCCTTACTAGATATGGGATAACATACATCTAGATGTACGAGTTCTAATAACTCATTAACTCATTCTCCATGTCTATATAAAGCTAAAGTGTAGATTGATCTAAATCAACCCATTTCCTCTTAAAAGGAATATTCACACATAACATGAGAGCTAACATATCAAATATGATTAAACAATTCATTAAGCTCTGCTTGGCAGAACACTTTGCCATTCAATCTATTAGAACATCTATCAATTCCATAGCTTAGAATAAATCAACATTTATTCAAGTAGGAAATCATATAATGTTCTTGTAGAAGGATATAATAGCAATATTAATTATTAAGACATCTCCATAAGGCTATTAAAGAATTGCACCTCCCACTAATAATGATGCAACTTTTGCACCATTTCATATGTAGGTCAATATCTTCTTTATTAAGCCTTCATTTACTTGTCATCATCTACAACTCCTTGTAGATATAAGATGCATATACGGTATCTCATACCATTAAATGCATTCATAGTATCTAATATTATGATATACACATATAGTATCTAATGCTATTAAGTGTATATTTAAAACAAGTAAGTGTCAATGACTTGGATACATGAAGCTTCTCAAGCTCCACCTTTGCATTATATACAAAACACTTTGTACTTTCTCTTTCACTTATCATCATCATGACAGTGTAAGAATCTGTCTTATTACGGCTTTATTATCCCGACCACCTTCTTTTACTATTAACTCTCTCCTATTTCTATCTAATGATTTTACTTCTTACTATTGGTCTCACCAACAAAAAGTAATTAAGATGTATTGTTGTTCTAAGTTGCCCTTTAGTTAGCTCACTATGAGCCATGATGGATCTCATATCCATCTATCCATATTGTCTCTATAATTATGTCTCATGAGACTAACATCTAGTTTAAGGCAAACAATGCATCTTGTCTATGAGATAAGATCTTATCTTTCTTTCATATCACTAGATAATTTAGGAAACACCTACTTCTCAAGTAGAATAGTTAATTGATCAACTATGAGAACAATTCTCTAAGTTAAACAGTCAAGAAGTGTGAGCCATTAAGCTATATGGCATCTAATATGCCATACTAATGGTGGTTTATTATCGTATTCTACAACGGAGATATAATTTTTATCAATATAACATTGCAAACATTCATTAAAATTAAGATATGGTCTTTGATCCTATAATTTATGCTCCCACTAATTTTCGACGAATTTGCATAACCCTCATTATGCAAAGACGGGATATCACGATGAAATCCTAGTGGGGACTAAGACCCTATTAACTTTATGGTGATGACCTTGTGGTAGCACAACAAATCACCCCATACTTAATAGGTAGGCAACTATTGCCGGTTGCAACTCTTGCAACTCTTAGTCATTTAGCCTCTAGAGTTATGACCTTGTGGTAGCACAACAAGCCATATACTCTAGTTAGGTCAAATCCGCTTGTTACGTTATGAGAATGGATTCTTCGCAAACTACCTTGTGGTAGCACAACAAAGCCATGCAAATGGTCCACCCCAAGGTTCGGCAAATGCCTTAGCCATGATCACCAATCAACTTTCTGAATGAGTCTTGTGGTAGCACTGACAAACCCATCCAATCTAAGATTGGCTCATCAAGACCATAACAACGGAAGGCTGCGTAGGGTCATTCTTAATGTCACACGTTTATCAACCTAATTATGACAAGGAGGGATTTTATTTTAGTCTCATCAATAATATGTGCTAAGTATATATAATACCTTTGGAATATCATATATCTAAGGTATAACCATAGCACACATCCACATATCAAATATGAAAATCGGTGATCATGGACTTAACCACTAAGCGTGCACCTAAGGCACCCCTATAGGTGCAAATCCTTGCTTCAGATGCTTGAGTTGGCATGCTCCCACTTCGAGAAGGGTGCTTCTCCAAGTGGTCCGCTCTCCAACCTTCCACGAACCAGCTTCTAACTCTTACAAGCGGCTTAAGGGTAAACGGACACAAATGTACATAACTCGATAAGAAACCTTGGTTTTAACCAAGGCGAGTACATTAATGAAGCGATGAAGAATGTACAATCATATTGTATACAGAGGGAGGAGGCATACGTAGCCCCCATGTAATAACATAACCAACATAAGTAAAAGCAAGCACAAGGCAAGCACAATCAAGTCCAGGATCACCTCATACACGCACTTAACATTCATCACATGAACATAGAGCACATACGTGATAATTATATGAGATATATCATATATATCAGCATAAAATTATATAATTTATTTTGAAATTCTCAATTTCATGCATGTCGAATTTTTCATGAAATAAATAACATGAAAATAACATGACAACAACATATAAACAATTTATATGAAATGAACATACAAAACTAAACTATTTAGAACATTCATGCATTCCCAATACTGTGCAAAATCAGAAATTAATGTCCCAATTTATATTCTGTAAAATCTTATTTTACAGAATTAATTAAGACACTAATAATTTAAGTTAAACCTTTAAAACAATTTTAAAGTTTAACCATGAGTGAATCTATGTAAATAGAACTAAACATCATCTAACATGTCATTAAACACTTTAAAACATGTTACATAATATTATAGAATTTTTAAGAAATTTTCTGGAATTTTCTGGCAATTTTTCGGAATTTTCTATGATTTTAAACACTTTAAAAGCATATAAATAGTGTCTGGCGCAATGCGCCGCACATGGCGGCGCACTGCGCCCGTCCGGCGTGCGCCGGTGTGCGCCCTGGCGTGCGCCAGTCCTCCTTGCGCCGGCGGGTGCGCCGGTCGCCTCCCCGAGCAGGTACTGTTCATTCGGAGGAGAGTTAATCTCATTAACTCGGGCATATCTCCCTATACCGGACTCCGAAAAATCTGGAAAAATATGCGTTGGAATACTTATCGAATAAGGAATCCAAAACAGTCGGCCTCATATCCAGAAAAAATCGTAGTCGTCCGTAAAATGAGGAAGAAGAGGCGGCGGTCACCCAAATTCCGTAGCAGAAATCTCTATTTTGCAACGAGGATAACTCTTTATCCAGGAAGCAAAATATTCTCCAAAAATAAAATTTAGAATCCTAATCATATGAAATTTCCAAATATGTATATATCCCTTCATAGAAAAATTCTCTATCAACGGGAAATAAGGAAGAAACAAGTCGGCGCCGCCAGATTCCGCAGAACCCTAGTTCGTCGGAAAACTCAAAAATTCTCTTCCTCCGCCGTCGTTCAAAGCTGGAGATAAAAGGGAAAGGTTAGGTAATCATATTACCCATCTCCTAAACCTTTTCCAAGTCTCAATTTCTACTGTGGACGGAGATTTCACAAAATCCCCAAATCCGGGTGTCGGTTCGGGCATGACAGAAACACCAACTTTTGAGGCTTCTCCCAAACACTACAGAGATCCAAACTTCAAACGGTTTGCGGCGTTGGAAAGCCCTATATCACGAGATTCTACCAAGGCTAACCAATCTATTATCTAAGTTATACACAGAATATGGTGGCCTCGTCAAAAAAGACGTTTGCACAGATTCGGGAACACATAAATAACATGAAATAATGTCGATTCGACGTCGGTTTCGACTGAGACTTGAACCGGGCTCTGATACCACTGTAAGGAATCGTCCATTAAAATTTGGTGCAGCGGAAGCGACGATTCCTATGGGTTCCTTTTATAATCCGTCTCAATCAGAACTGAGACGAAAACCGAAAACCGATCAAATCGGGTTCGAATATACCTGATAGGGATTCATATAATCCCATGGAGAGGAAGGAGATGAGCTTCTCAAGCTCTCCAAACCGTTCAAGTGTTCGGTCTCCAGCAGTATCCACACGAACTTCATCCACAGCAGGTTCTCCCTTCGCGCCGGCCTCGAGAACTCTTCCCGAACGGAGCTCCATCGACCATGGACACCTTCTAGAGAGAGGAGGAGGTAGGGAGGAGACTTGGGACGTGGTTTTCACCCTTGGCTTGATGGGGTTTGGCTGAAACCATTAGTATTTATAGAGAATTATGGAATTTTTCATAAAAACCCAAAATCTTTATAAATTACGTCCTTGCCCCTGTACTTGTGGATAAGTCCTTTTGTGTGTGACCCACTAGGCCCAATAACCTATTTGGTTGAGGCCTAAATAAAATAGAACAATTCTATTTAATTTAATTAAATCCGTTATCCGATAGGATTAGTCGGCCTCGTCATGAAGGGTACAAGCCACATCCCATGATCCCAAATGGCTATGGGGATAATTTCATCTCCATTGAGCCTTTCCATCATCAGTTACCACATGGATATAAACCCTCATCCATCCAATGTCCCGGTCGGAAAGGAGTACGGCATCGACTGTCAACTCCTTAGTGTACCGACTCTATAGGATCCTGTACTCGGAATTAGATCAATTGGAAAACTCCTTTTCCAATTATCCTATCTACCCTGGCCAGGGATTTAGAGTACTATCCCCTAGGACATTCACTCTCACTTACCGAGAGTGGATGATCCCTTGTTGTCCGCTCGATTGCCTCCATCGGATTTTCCTTGTACCCGATCCATCGCTATATAGGACCATCTAGATTGTGATCCATAAGTCAATGGTCAAAGCACAAGTTCCACCCAACGGGCATCTTTGGCGACTCGGGTCAAAGGTCCAACTATGCAGCCGTGATGATAGAAAACCTTGATAGGCAGGTTCGGTAAGATACCATTCGGGTTTGGTCGGTCGATTCAGTGAACTCATTCAACTAATGAGCACCTGTATGTGTATCTTAGTGTCTCCACACTAATGACCAATAAGATCGGTTTTCCTCATCACATGAGAAGACATCACATACACTAGTCTATCCGGATCCTTGATGTCCCGTCTCAAGTATCCTATGACTGGGAACATTTAGATCAAATACCTCTAGATGATCAATCTCATTATCATGATCTCATCATGATTTAATCATCATTGTATTTGATCAAGGACTTCATTATTATATTCGCATCTAATAAGAGCTTATAATGAAGATTTGCCTAATTAATTGAATAAGATATTTCTAGAAATGTCGAATCATATCATATATGATTGGCTTGTAGGGCATACATTTCTATCAGTTCTATCATATAGAACTCTTTTAGCTCACTGCACCACCATTATTCTAACTTAATATCAAACTTATTTGATTAGAAATTTGTGTTTGTAAAACAACAAAACTTCAAGTCTTATCCTCCAGTGTATAGAGATACAATCTTAGTGCTTCTCAAGTACTAAATGATATATCTCTAAACTATCCAGTGACTCTCACCTGGATCTTCTTGATAAATGCTCATAACACTTATAGCATTAATCATTTCATGTACGTAGTATCATAAATGTGATAGACCCTATGACAAAAGCATAAGGGCTCTACTCATGTGATCTCTTTATCTCTCAAGAAGTCTACAAAGACAACACTTTAGAGAGATCAACTCCACACCACGTAGGTAAGAAACCTATCTTGGAGTTTATCATGTCAAACCCTTTGACTATGGTGACTACGTACATTAACTGGGCATTGATTTTAGATCTATCTCCATAGATCTCAAAACCCAAATTATGTTTGGAGGATCAATTTGGTAGCTAGGTTCACTTATGATAGCATACCTACTTCATTCTTAATTAGTAGTATGTCATCAACATAAAAGGTCAAGAAAGTAATAGCACTCCCACTTATCTTGTTGAATACACAAGGCTCCTCTTCGTTCTTAACGAAGTCATAAGATTTAATCTCATTAAACCTTATATACGATCTATGAGAAGTTTTACTTCAATTCATAAATGAACTTAAAACACACTCTTCTTGAATGTTATTGAGACTTGATTCCCTATAGTTGTATCATATACACATGTTCCTCAAAATACCTTAGAGGAACACTATCTTAACATCCAATTAGCTTATCTTATAATCATAGTGTGTAACAATCAAAATCCAAATGGATTAATCCATGGAATAGGTAAAAGATTTTATCATAGTCAACCATTTGACTTCGATGATATCCTTTTCAACTATTCTCACCTTTGAAGGTCTCTACCTTCTAATCCACTCCAATCTATTCTTTAGTGATCCATTTATTCCTTATGGATACTGTACCCTTAGGTGGATCTATCAAGTTCTAAACTTGATTAGAATAGATAAATTTTATATCGGATTTTATTGTCTCTTCCCATTAATGAATCAATATCTCATATTGGTTTTATATAGATCTTAGGATCAATATCCTTATTATCTTATGTCTCATTTCATCTATCAGAGATATGTCTCACATATCTCTTAGGTTGAATGGACACAAGAATAGATCTATAAGTTGCCAATGTGTAATTATTAATTAGCACCATAATAGAAGTGTTATTGGGTTGTGGGACTGGAACATCTTCCATATATATCTTTCTCCCACTATCTTTCTTAAGAAGGAACTTTTCCTTTAGAAATATAGTGAGTTGAGCAACACATACCCTTATTCATAAGGGTCGTATATTTAATATCCGAAAGTTTCCTTTGGATATCCCACAAGGCAACACTTCATAGTCTTATATTCCAACTTGTTAGAGTTATACTTCTTTACCAGGTCGGACATTCCGAAACCTTAACTTACTTAAGGTCAAGTTTTAACCCCTTTTCCATATCCTATATGGAATAATCAGAACAGACTTAGAAGGTACCTATTAAGATCAAGTGGTTATAATGAGTACTTAACCAAAATAAACAAAGAGAAAATTTACAAAGTTTGTCCTTGTTCATATTATGTCTTACATAATATGGCTTCTCATTTTAGCTACTCAATTAAGCTAAAATGTGTAAAGAGGTGTCCATTAGATTCTATTATCCTTCAATTATATGTGAATTATGTACTTAAGTATTCCCCTCCTTGATCTCATCAAAAAGTTCTAATACTCTTTCCATTAGTATCTCTACTTCATTCTTAATCTCAGATAATTTCTCAAAGGTCTTAGATTTGTACTTCATAAAGTACATGTATCCATACCTAGAGATATCGTCTTTGAAATAATGAAGTAGAAATATTCTTCTTTAGCCTTACTAGATATGGGCTAACATACATCTAGATGTACGAGTTCTATTAACTCATTAACCCATTCTCCATATCTATATAAAGCTAAAGTGTAGATTGATCTAAATCAACCCATTTCCTCTTAAAAGGAATATTCATACATAACATGAGAGCTAACATATCAAATATGATTAAACAATTCATTAAGCTCCCACTGGCAAACACTTTGCCATTCAATCTATTAGAACATCTATCAATTCCATAGCTTAGAATAAATCAACATTTATTCAAGTAGGAAATCATATAATGTTCTCGTAGAAGGATATAATAGCAATATTAATTATTAAGACGTCTCCATAAGGCTATTAAAGAATTGCACCTCCCACTAATAATGATGCAACTTTTACACCATTTCATATGTAGGTCAACATCTTCTTTATTAAGCCTTCATTTACTTGTCATCATCTACAACTCCTTATAGATATAAGATGCATATCTAGTATCTCATACCATTAGATGCATCCATAGTATCTAATATTATGATATACACATATAGTATCTAATACTATTAAGTGTACATTTAAAACAAGTAAGTGTCAATGACTTGGATACATGAAGCTTCTCAAGCTCCACCTTTGCATTATATACAAAACACTTTGTACTTCTCTTCCACTTATCATCATCATGATAGTGTAAGAATCATGTCTTATTCTGGCTTTATTATCTTGACCACCTTCTTTTACTATTAACTCTCTCCAATTTCTATCTAATGATTTTACTTCTTACTATTGGTCTCACCAACAAGAAGTAATTAAGATGTATTGTTGTTCTAACTTGCCCTTTAAGTTATCTCATCACTATGAGCCATGATGGATCTCATATCCATCTATCCATGTTGTCTCTATAATTTATGTCTCATAGAGACTAACATCTAGTTTAAGGCAAACAATGCATCTTGTCTATGAGATAAGATCTTATCTTTCTTTCATATCATTAAATAATTTAGGAGACACCTACTTCTCAAGTAGAATAGTTAATTGGTCAACTATGAGAACAATTCTCTTAGTTCTAAACCAGTCTAAGAAGTGTGAGCCATTAAGCTATTTGGCATCTAATATGCTATACTAATGGTGGTTTATTATCGTATTCTACAACTGAGATATAATTTTATCAATATAACATTGCAGACATTCATTAAAATTAAGATATGGTCTTTGATCCTAATTTATGCTCCCACTAATTTTCGACGAATTTGCATAGCCCTCATTATGCAGAGACGGGATATCACGATGAAATCCTAGTGGGGACTAAGACCCTATTAACTTTATGGTGACAACCTTGTGGGAAACACAATAAGTCATTTCATACTTAATAGGTAGGTAACTTTTACCAATTGCAACCCTTTCAATTCTTAGTTATTTAGCCTCTAGAGTTATAACCTTGTGGGAAACACAACAAGCTATATACTCTAGTTAGGTCAAATCCGCTTGTTACATAATGAGGATGAATTCTTAACATAGCCCTTGTGGGAAACACAATAAGGCCATGCAATGGTCCACCCCAAAGTTCGGCAAATGCCTTGGCCATGATCACCAATCCCATGCTGAATGAGTCTTGTGGGAAACACAACAAACCCATCCAATCTAAGATTGGCTCATCAAGACCATAACAACGGAAGGCTACGTGAGTCATTAAAACAAGAGGGATTTTATTTTAGTCTCATCAATAATATGTGCTAAGTATATATAATACCTTTGGAATATCATATATCTAAGGTATAAAAGATAGCACACATCCACATATCAAATATGCACAAAATTAAGTGATCATGGACTTAACCCTAAGCATGCACCTAAGGCACCCCTAAAAGGTGCAAATCCTTACTTCAGATGCTTGAGTTGGTATGCTCCCACTTCAGAAGGGTGCTTCTCCAAGTGGTCCCGCTCTCTAACCTTTCACGAACCGGCTTCTAATTCTTACAAGTGGCTTAAGGGTACGCAGACCCACAAATGTACATAACTTAATAAGAAACCTTGGTTTTAACCAAGGGGAGTATATTAATGGAGGGAGGTAGAATGCACAATCAGATTGTATAGAGAGAGAGGAGGCACACGCAGGCCCCATTTAATAACATAACCAACACAATTAAAAGCAATCAAAAGCCAAGCACAATTAAATCTATGATCACCTCCATACACACTAACATTCATCACAAGAACATAGAGCGCATACGAGATAATCATATGAGATATATCATGTATATCAACATAAAATTATATACTTTATTTTTGAAATTCTCAATTTCATGTATGTCAAATTTTCATGAAATAAATAACATGAAAATAACATGGCAACAACATACAAACAATTTATATGAAATAAACATACACATCTAAACTATTTAGATCATTCATGCATTCCGAATGCAATGTAAAGTCATAAATTAATGTCTCAATTTATATTCTGTGAAATTTCATTTTACAGAATTAACTAAGACATTAAATATTTAAGTTAAACCTTTAAAACAATTTTAAAGTTTAACCATGAGTGAATCTGTGTAAATAGGACTTAAAATTATCTAACATGGCATTAAACACTTTAAAACATATTAACTAATATTATAAAATTTTACAGAATTTTTCAAAAAAATTTTGGAAACTTTTTGGATTTTTTTATGATTTTAAATAATTTAAAATCAATAAATAAAAGATCTAGCGCATTGCGCCACGTATGGCGGCGTACTATGCCCGTCCGGCGTGTGCCGCCATTGCGCCACATGTGCTGGCGCGTTGCGCCGCCGCGACGGCAGCGGCATCTGCGCCGCATGTGCACTCTCCCGGTGTGCACACTCGCGCGCGCGAGGTTCCGGTCAAACTGGAGTTTGACCCGGATTTGGATCCGGGTCCGCATCGGATCCTTTCATCTCCGCCCGATAAGGCCGCGGCCGGTGCACTGTTCATCCGGGAGGAGAGTTTCCATAAAATCAGGTCTCTATCTCCCTATCTCGTACTCCGAAAAATCCAAAAAAATATGCGTTGGAATCCTTATCGAATAAGGAATCTAAAAAAGTAGGCCTAATATCCAGGAAAAATCCCAATAGAACGCAAAATGAGGAAGAAGAGGCGGCGGTCACTAAGATTCTGTAGTAGAAATCTCCATTTTGAAATGAGGATAACTCCTTATCCCGGAAGCCAAATATTCTTCAAAAATACAATTTAAAATACTCATAAAATTAAGTTTATAAATATTTATATATATCTTCATAGAAAAATTCTCTAACAACGTGAAATCAAGAGGAAACAGGTCGGCGCAGCCTGACTCTACAGAACCCTAGTTCGTCGGAAAACTCAAAAATTCTCTCCCTCCGTCACCGTTCAAAGATGGATATCAAAGTAAAAGGTTAGGTAATCATATTAACCATCTCCTAAAACTTTTATAAGCCTCAATTTCTTCTGTGGACGGAGATTTCACAAAATCCCCAAATCCGGGTGTCGGTTCTGGCATGACAGAAACACCAACTTTTGAGGTTTCTCCCGAACACTACAGAGATACAAACTTTAAACGGTTTGTGGTGTTGGACAGTCCTATATCACTAGATTATACTGGAGCCAACCAATCTTTTATCTGAGTCACATACAGATTATGGTGGCCTCCACAAAATAGATGTTTGCACAGATTCGGGAACACATAAATAACATAAAATAATATCAATTCGACGTCGGTTTCGACCGAGACTTGAACCTGGCTCTGATACCACTGTAAGAAATCATCCATACATGTTTGGTTCAGCGGAAGCGACGATTCCTATGGGTTCCTTTAGTATCTGTCTCAATCGAAACCGAACGACGAAAATCGAAAACCGATCAAATCGGGTTTGAATATACCTAATAGGGATTCATTTAATCCCATGGAGAGGAATAAGATGATATTCTCAAGCTATTCAAACCGTTCAAGTGTCCGGTCTCCAGTAGTATCCACACGAACTTCATCTACAACAGGTTCTCCCTTCGCGCCGGCCTCGAGAACTCTTCCCCAACGAAGCTCCATCGACCATGGACATATTATAGAGAGAGGAGGAGGTAGGGAGAAGGCTAGAGGCGTGGTTTTCACCCTTGACTTGATTGGGTTTGGCTGAAACCATTAGTATTTATAGAGAATTATGGAAGTTTTCATAAAAACCCAAAATCTCTATAAATTACGCCCTTGACCCTGTACTAGTGGATAAGTCCTTTTGTGTGTGACCCACTAGGCCCAATAGCCTATTTGGTTGAGGCCTAAATAAAATAGAACAATTCTATTTAATTTGATTAAATCTATTATCCGATAACAGATTAATCAGCCTACCAATCATGAAGGGTACAAGCCACATCCCATGATCCCAAATAGCTATAGGGATAATCTTTTCTCTATTGAGCCTTTACATCATTAGTTACCGCATGGATATAAACCCTCATCCATCCAATGTCCCGGTCTGAAAGGAGTACGGCATCGACTGTCAACTCCTTAGTGTACCGACTCTATAGGATCCTGTACTCGGAATTGGATCAATTAGAAAAGCTCTTTTTCCAATTATCCTATCTACCCTGGCTAGGGATTTAGAGTACTATCCCATAGGATATTCACTCTCACTTACCGAGAGTGGACGATCCCTTGTTGTCCGCTCAATTGCCTACATCGGGTTTTAATTGTGCCCGATCCATCACTATACTGGACCATCTATATGGTGATCTATAAATGTTCAAAGAACAAGTTCCACCCAACAAGGCATCTTTGGTGACTCAGGTCAAAGGTCCAACCATGCAACCGTGATGATAGAAAACCCTGATAGATAGTTCGGTAAGATACCATTCAGGATTTTTATTTTGGTCAGTTCAGTGAACTCATTCAACTAATGAGCACCTGTACGTGTATCTTAGTGTCTCCACACTAATGACCAATGAGATCGGTCGTCCTCATCACATGAGAAGACATCACATATACTAGTCTATCCGGATTATTGATGTCCCGCCTCAAGTATCCTATGACTAGGAACATTTAGATCAAATACCTCTAGATGATCAATCTCATTATTATGATCTCATCATGATTTAAACATCATTTTATTTGATCAAAGACTTCATTATGATATTCGCATCTAATAAGAGCTTATAATGAAGATTTGCCTAATTAATTGAATAAGATATATTTAGAAATGTGAAATCATATCATATATGATTGGCTTGTAGGGCATACATTTCTATCATTGTTGACATAATCTCAAATTGTCATGAAGTTAGCACTTAAATCTTCAAGGGCCTTTTATTTTTAAATTGAATTCATATGATGATTATCCTATCTTTATCCGAGTGGTCCTCTATCAAGCAGTATAAAGAAAATGGTGGTTTGGAGTGCATGATTTCAATCACCTTAATCAAGCCCTCATCATGAAGTTGACTTCATCTTTACTTTATGAGGATAGTAAACTTTGGGTGAAAATTTTGCGGGCAAAGTACCTCTATCATTTCCCCTTATAGACAGCCAAACCAAACTCAATTGATTCATCCTTTTGGAGAAATATGTTGAGCATCAGTGTTAGCTTGATAAAAGGGTGTTTTTAAAAAGTCAAGAATAGATGTCACATCAAAATATGTGGTCATTCCTAGATTCTTGATAGAAAACACCCTCCTACCCTCAAGCATCTAGTTAATTTGGTTCCCATGAGAGTCAAGGACTTGATTTTAAATGGCACTTAGAATCTTGATCTCATATGTTCATGTTTTGATGCTATTATCGCTACTCATATGATTAAAACTCCTATATTTCCTGACTTTTGGAATGAGTCTTCTTAAGGGTGAGAGAAATAAAGTTGAAAATATGCAATGTAGTGATTGGAACATGCCTAACTAAAAGAATATCATGAATACAGAGGTAAGGATCAAGATTAAGCCAAATATGATTATGCTTTCTTTTTGATTTGGCTAAATATGTTTTGCAATTTTTATGTTTTGGTAAAATGCAATTTTATTTAGTTTTTGTTGATTTTTTTTTAAACTTTTAAAATATGTAATTTTTTGGAAAGAAAAATATTGGTATTAACCTAAGTTCTCTATCTTTTAGTTGTTGTAACAAGCTCGAGTGGCAAAACACCACGTGCAAGAAAAGTTCACTTTTCAAAATCTTTTGACCATCAACCTTTGAATTGCCATGTTCAACCTTGATTTGGTCAGTCCACTCACACCTCACAATTAAGAAAGAAGAATAGATAGAAAGTCTTTAATAGGGTTTAGGATGTTTCCCTACTCACATCATATTTCTTGTTGGAGTTTGGCCTCTTCAAGACTTTTAACATGAAGGTGCTCGCCCTTTACTTTTGACATTTACAACATGGTGTACCAGGTTTTCTTTAAACCCTATGGGGTACTTGTCCCTTTTATAGTGCCTTTCTTTTGATGATTTTTTGAATTTTGGGCTTTTGAAATATGACCTATTAAGATGACCTCCTACTAAGACAGTGGATGCTTTTGATACTATCCTTCTCTAGTCCCATTCATGTATTAAATAGAAGAGAATAGGTTATGAGTTTTCCTTCCACCTCTAAGCCTTGCTTGGCTTCTCTCGGGTGTTAGGTTTTCCAGATTTTTAGATTAGGACATGTGTGTAGGATGATGCCTACCATTGATTCTTAGAAAGCAACCTAAGATGTACGAACTCAAGTAATACTAGTAGTTCTTTCGAGTTATGATTTTTTGAGGTAAATTGTATTACACGGGTGATTCATTTGTTGTTATCTGCCTTGCCACTCTGAAATTCTTTTTAATTTTCAAAGCTAGCTGCAAATGCCACTAACCTTGAATTTTCTCTCGGTTGTATCATTCAAAATGTGACACTTATAAAATTTTTAAGAATATTGCCTTAAGGATGACATAATGAGGATGAATGTAATTTCATGCAATACTTAATAGATGAAGAAATTCATTGTCCGTGATGGTGTTGCCATCGTCCCAATTACTTGTGTTTGCTAATGGATCGACTTGCATAATTGTTCCTCCTCTACCTATGATTCGGAGTTAACATGGATAAAGAAAGATATAGAGAAGT
Organism: Cryptocoryne crispatula var. balansae; assembly: GCA_036172225.1. Lineage (NCBI taxonomy): Eukaryota > Viridiplantae > Streptophyta > Magnoliopsida > Alismatales > Araceae > Cryptocoryne > Cryptocoryne crispatula. The sequence goes on from CM069933.1 coordinate 9,751,593, forward strand.
TAATTTGACATTGTAGTGTCTATATTGATGAAGTTGTCAAGCAGGGTTTGAGATATCACCACAAAATTTGTCTAGCTTAGATTTTCTTTAAATGGATAATTGGAAAGATGCACTAAAGATTATTGATAGAAATAGACTTGAGAGCCTGATGAAAATGAAAAAGTAAAATGAACTCATGGCCTGATAGTTGAGAATGGGGTCGAAGACTTGGGAATGGTTGAAAAAAATGGGATGTGAGCCCCTGTGTTTGGCAAGCCCATGGTGAAGATGGTTCCATGAGCTTGAGTGGAAGAGATGGGTAAATGGGCTTGTCAATTGAGGATGGGGTGGTGAGTTCTAATGGTTTGAGGTTGACTCGTGTGACCCAATGAAGGTGGTGGGCATGTGAGCCTGTAAGTTGGAGGTGGACCTGTGGGCCCAATCTAGGAGATTTAGAGTTGGTTCATGGGCTTGAGTGAAGAAGATGTGTATGTGGGCCTGATAGTTGAAAGTGGTAGTGGAATCCTATTCCAATTTCGAAGAAGAATAGGAGTGCATGACTAATTTTGAATGAATGTGAGCGTGTGTGCACGAAAATGAAAGAGGATGGGCATGTAGGCTTGATATTGAATGAATGTGGGCATGCGGGCCCAAAAATGAAGAAGTGTAGATGCAAGGGCTAGATTGATTAAGATGGGCATGAGATACCAATTGATTGAGATGGGCATGAGGTCCCGATTGATGGAAACAAGGTCCCAATTAATGAGCATGAGAGCTTTGTTGATGGTGGGGAGGGCCTGATTGTTGGAGATGGGCACAAGGAATTGATTTGTGAGCATGGGTACATAGGCCCAATTCTAGAAAATGGGTGCATGGGCCTGATTGGAGAGTATGTGTGTGTGAGGCCAATTCTAAACAATTGTGAGAACACGGGCCTGATTCTATAGGAACGTGGGCACATGAGCCCAATTTTGAAGGGATAGGCACATAGGCTCAATTCTAAAAGAATGTGAGCACACAATCTAGATTCTGAAAGATGGTGGGCACGTGGGACCAATTCTAATATATGGTGGGCACGTGAGCCTGATTCTGAAGAAATGTGTACACATGGAAAGATTTTGAAAGAGGGTTGGCATTGGCCCAATTCTAAAGAAGTATGGCTGAGTGGGCCCTATTTTGGAGGAATATCGGCATGTGTGCACGATTTTGAAGAATAGGCACTAGGCCCTAGTTGAGAGGAGCAAGTGCGGGCTTGTGGGCCTAATTGAGAAAGGCAAGCATGAGAGCCCAATTGTAGTGGTTGAAATGGGGGTCTAGCCCATGGATTAATGGTGATGATGAAAGAAGAGAGCATGGGTCCAATTGACAAGTATGGTTAGTGTGAGGGCCAATTTGGAAGAATGATGGGCATGTGGGCCCAATTAATAATTGTTGGCATGTGAGCCTGACTGATGAGTTTAGGCATGATGGCCTGGTTGAAAGAGATTCGTGGACATGTGATCCCCATTGACAAGAATGAAGTGAGGTTGTAGCCTGAGGATTGATGGTGAGAAGCTACCCTGCCTCATTGGATGTTATCCTAGTAGCAACCCTTTGTAATAGTAGAAATTCCTCCGATGATCATTGATTAGTCCCACTTTGACTGATTCACAACATGGCTTTTCTTTTCTTTTTCTTCTTCCTTTTCAACAAGCTTTCCAATTGATGGCCTTAATCCTTCCGTGGGTTGATGGGTGAAGCACAGGCCATGCACATTCAACTCTTGTCCAATTGTTTCTTTCATAAAATGTTCGTAAAAGCCTTGAGCTAATGATTCATTCTCCATTTCATTGACTGATTTAATCTCATCATTCTTCAATTTAGGGCTTGATTCTTAAGTGATTGCATTGGTTAAACTATTCCTTGTAACTCCTTGCCTATTCCTTTATCGGGTTGACATCCAATTTCATTTGTGATTTTTTCTCTATGTTTCCTACTATATGCTTCTCAAGTTGTTAAACAATGGAGGACGTGTTTGTCTCATAGGATTCTTGAGGGATAGGAGTGGTTGGTTGACAATCCAAAATGGGAGAGTACTCATTGATTTTGGGATTCTCCTACTGGATGATCATATTTATGATTGGTTTGCTCATGTGTTGATATCAACATGACCTGATGGTGGACAAGAGGGATGGGTTCTAGTACTAGGTTAGGTGTACAAATGATTAGAAGATATTGATTATGTAGAACTAGTTGTGGAGGTTGCTAAAGAGGCATAGGTCGTGCAATCAGTTGAGGAGCCATGAACTGTGTAACAAGTTAAAGAAGATGAGTTTTCTAAGGGTAAGCTTGAAATTGATTGATTTGTTGAGTGGTGACCCTATGTTGTTGAGGATTCCTATGTCGGTGCTGACAATTTTTTGTAATGTTTTCTACAACATTGACATCCTCATCCTCATTAGAGGCATGATATCTTACATCAAATAAATTCCTGATCAGTGAATTCTTGAGTTGAGTCTAGATATATCTTTCCCTTTCACATAGATCATGCATGGTTATAAGAAAATGCAAGGTCAAAACATTTCTCAAACCCAGTACAGTGTTGGTAACGATCATCCTGGCTTGTTCCAGCTTTGAGATTGTACTTAAGTTTATCGACCATTGATCTCCATCTATCAACATATTGTATAGAATTTTCATCATCGTTCATTTTCTCATCCATTAAATTAGTAATTAAAAGGCTTGGCCAATATGGTCTTTCTACTGTTCTAAGAATTTTGCCTTGACTACATCAAAATTACTCGCCTCTATTGGGTCAAGTGCATAGAACCATTCTAATGCCAACCCACCTAATGATCACCTAAAGAGGAAAGCGAGGTCATCTAATCACATTGCCACAATGATGATTCATATAGGAAGTCCTTAACATGAATGAATAGATTGCATGTACCATCATAGCGATGAAATCATTTCTGAGGTAGGCATATGAAAGGTATGAAGGCAAGAGATGGTGACTTCAAGAGTTGTTTGGGGATCCAACAGGCATTTAAGATCTCTATATTGATCCTTAATCTGATTAAATTTATTGAGTAGGGCCAGGTTAGTCTAGAGTTCTTGAGCTATTGGAGGAGAAGGTTGCACCACAAGTGGTGTAGAAGGCACTCAAACAGGTGAAAAGTAGGATAGTGTCACAAAGTGAGTAGAATCTAGTAGTGAACCACACGAGTGCAAAGAGTAGGTCTGGAAATGTGTGCTGAGGGCCAAGAGGGATTGGAATAGGCCAAGTCTAGTCTAAGTGTTATCAAATTAGGCTAAGTGTTTTTAAACATAGATTTTATGTTAAGATTTGATTAAGTATGTCTTCAAATCTAGTTAAGTGTATCTAAATGCCTTTAATTGTTCTTTCAAATTTTGATTAAGTATTCATATTTGAGTAAGTGTGTTCATACTTAGTTTGATGTTTACTCTGCATCCCATCTAGTCTGTTGGGCTAGCATTAATGCTCTATCACATGCAATCAAGTCATCACTTGAAACTCACTGAATTTTTTTGTCTGAGCACATAGTACATAGGTAGTTCATATGCCAAGTTTAACAATATTAGTAGTTCATATGCCATGTTCAAAAGTGTTCAAGTGTCTATCTTCAACTTGTCAAAGTAAGAATTTCTTCCCAAGGTGTAAACTCTCATACGATTAGAAAAAATTTGGAGTATGAGGCCCCCTTGTTCATATTTGGGGGATGTTTTGATGAGCCAAACAAAGGCGAAAGGGCTGCTGTTCAGCTGCTACACAGGTGGGCAGAATTGGGGCTAATTGGATGGCCAAATGGAGAAGCCAAGGGGCTGTTCAGGAAAGCTTGGCCAAAGGTTCATACATGGGTTGCTTAAAGACAGAATTAAGGGCACTCGAGAGGAACCTGATTAGGTGATAGGAAGTGGGGTATTTCAGGGTCTATTTAGGTGACCATCAAAGGGTTGAACAAGTACTGATCTTAGGCCAATAGAGGGCCCTGATTTTGGTATATCTTGGGGTTTGTCCAATTAGCCAGCAGGGAGGGTCAAGCATGGCCTGATTGGGGGCCTACTTAAGAGCCTAATCGGCTGCTAAAAGGGTGGAAACAAGGGGGCATGATCTAGGTGACATCATGGGGCTGTTTAGAGATGCCAAAGAGGCTGATTGTGGAGGGCAGTAGGAGAGGCTTTTAGCTGGCCTGATTGGGCACACAAAGAAGCATGAAATGAAGGTCGAATGAAGCGCACATGGGGCTAGTTTTAGAAGACATCAAGGGAGGGTCTTGGCCAGCCTACATAGGAGCCTGATCAGGTGATCTTCAGGGCTGTGTCTGAAGGTATTGTGAATGGCCACTGAGGAGGCCAAGGGGAAGAGAAAGAAAAGGAGAAGAAGAGAATTTAAAGCTACATCTCTTCTCACCTTTTTGGCACAGGTTCTGCTGGTATTACTTGGAGAAGATGGCCAGCCTTCTCTTCTTCTTCTTCTTCTTCTTCTTCTTCTTCTTCTTCTTCTTCTTCTTCTGCAGGTGGTGCTGGAGACACACCAAGGATGAGAGCTTGTTGTTGTGGAAGTTGGCATACCAAGGAGAGCTGGCTGCTGAAGCACCTATGGGAGGAAGCTTCTTTCTCCTACTTCACTTGGTGCACCAAAAAGAAGAGGAAAAGCTACATTTCTGCTGCTATCGTCCACACAAAAGGAGGAAGGGATGGAACTTTTGATGGCATGCCATAGAAAGGAGGAGAAATAGCAGCAGGGCTGGTGCACAGGTGTAAGTGACTAGGGTGCAGCCAAGGCCAGATGCCAGCCCTTTTATAGAAAAGAATGGTGCCATCTGATTATGAAGATGAGGCTGAAGGATAAGGATCAGATGGGATAAGGATAAATTTTAGGTGGGGAGAGTCCTAGTGCAAGAAAATGTCTTACCCATTTGATGTGTGTGAGCTAAGAAGGTGTGCACACCTACTCCTACTTTGTTGGTGAACTAAGAAGGCTGACGGTGATCTACAAGATTGGGAAGCACACAAATCAGCTGGGAGAAGACTGATGTTCAGCCAGATGATGGCCATCTAATGGTTAAGATAACGCTCAGCTGAGTGATAAGGATAATCCAAATGGGAGATGAGATGGTTGGGAGATAAAGCTTATCTCAAGATGGATAATGATAACCATTTTATCTTCAAGGAAGCTTATCAAAGAAGAATTCCACTGGAGAAGAAGTCTGGGCCAGTGAGGTTCACCCGGATCGGATGAGGGTGAGGGTGTTCAACCAAGGATGAGTTGGTACACAAGGATGGATATCCAATCCAGTCCATCGATCCAAATGCTCACAATCAGATGGCTATCATTAATTATGGCTGAAACTTAATTAAACACACTCTAAATTAATCCATAAAAAATCAGAGATAAGCTTTGATGATCATTGATCTTATGCACCATCAATATGTGTGTCCATGAGACCCTAAATTTATTAGATCTTTTGATTTTTCCAATTTTTCGATCATTGCAATCTCGACCATCGATAATGTCAGAAATTGTAATTAAGTTAAATTAAATTCTCTCGTTGGCTAAATTTCAATTACAGTGCATCAATTTTCTTGAGACCATAGTCATGGACTAGGAAATTGAAATTTTCAGCCTCTAGGCTGATCTAAAAATTATCTGGACCATTATGTCCTTGGTGTGATTTAACACAAACTTTGCCAAGACTTGATATTTCTTAGATAACTTCTTGACCGATGCTTAGATTTTCTATCTGTTTTGAGCATTGTCCAGCTCTATTTGATACTGACAGTATAGTGAAGCTGGATTTCTCTGATAGAAAATCAACTTGCCCAAAGTGTCAGGGGAAAAATGGTCATTTCTGCCTTTCAGTGTCTATTTCCTATGTTTTGGGAACCGTTGCAAAGCTCTTGGTCGGGGCTATGAAATGAGCTTGCTATGATGGCCATTTGTTGCCTATCAAGCCATGCTAAGGCATTTACAAAGCCTATTTGCATTATATGGTCTTTATTTTACTAAACATATGTTAGATTTCATACCGACTTCAACATTGCTCAAATCTTTATTAAGTGAGTTGAATAAAAATTTTTGGCGTCAACAAGGAGCAAAAGAAAATTTATTGGAAACAAATGAGTGAGTGCATTCAAGACTTGAAAAATTGACCATCACAATAGTAGCAAATGCCAAAGCACCACCAACAATAATAGCCTGGACTAGTTCGACCACTAATCACCAAGTCCATTGGATTTTCTCTTCTTTTATAAAGTAATAAGGGTGCCAGCAAGAGTGTCAGGTTGAGATATCTTGATCCATCATAAACACCAGTCCTACACTACCACCAAGCCAATTGGTTTTCTCCATCCCTGAAACCTACACTACCCTTGCACTAATCATTTGCTATCCCACTATTTTTTGCCCTATCGTAAATTAGACCCAATCACCTATCGTACCTTCACCATTTTCTCAACCTATATTCTAATCTCCCCAACCTGTCACGTTAGGTCAACATGTCGTCACCCAAAAACTACTACTCTCTCAACCCATTATCACTTGACCCCTACATTTCCTATGATTTATTGGATCATCTCAATAAGGCACCAACACTCATCTCCATTGTAGAATTACTGAGAAGATTGAAGGCATATCAAGAAACATAATATCTTCAAAGGGTCATGATCAACGAGGATGTTCCACCTAAGAGAATCATGGTTGTATTGACACCACGAAGTGAGTATTTGCCAATTGCCTACAAGAAGAGCTAGTTGCACTAGGCATACAGAGCCGTCCCTTGAAAATATTTATAGGCATCCAAGAAGTCAATATTTGGCCATGCACAGTGGACACCGGTGCCTCCATAAATGTTATGCCACCTGAAACTCTACGGCTATGTGGTGTTGAACAAGAAGAAATCTAACCTTCGCACATCTTGTCATGATCTATGACAATTCAAAGTGGCCATCCCATTGTGTGGTCACGTTAGGAGTCAAACTGGGTTCACACACCATCACAATAAAATTTCATGTGCTAGCTATGGATCCTAACATAAGGCCATCATAGGGAGACCATATTTAGAAGCTCTTGAGGTAGTTATCTCTACCAGTCACCAATGCTTGAAATTTCTATAAAAAGGGCAGATGATCAAAATCACAAGTATCCCACCAATGGAGAAAGTTGGATGGGTAGGGGTAGAACTAGTGTTCACCATCTTTGAGCTGCTAAAAAATAGAAACATACCAAGAAAATTTCAAGGAGAGAAAGAGGGAGGCCAATCTATATGCACATTATGAAATCTCTGGGCTACTGGCCAAGAAAAGGATAGGACTAAGAACTGTAAGGCATAACACGACCCATCACTGCCATTAGTCAAATGTTTAGAAATGGGTTGGGATAAGAAGAGGCTACAACAAAAGGCAAGAATACTAGGTTCCAATGCTGCGCTGAGGACTTATTCAAACTATTCTGATAGGGTGATGTAATACACATGGCTTCAGAGGAACAAATGCACTATTATTCCATTGACAATAGTCCAAGGAAGTGGTGAAGGACCAAAACCCTTGTGAACTAGACTTATATCCTTTCATATTCTCATTATTTTATGTTGATGATGAAGAATCAAATGAAGAGTCATTTCATGCTACCCTTGATATTGAGGGGTTTGAGAACCATCTTGCTAACTAGACTCCCATGAAGTCCAAACCACACAACAGAAGACTACCCTTGACTTTGCTTTCCTTGAGGCATCCAACCTGATCTTAATTTTGGCCTATTAAAGCACTTTTTCCCACCATGCTTGAAACCCCACTCTTCACCAACATCAACATCGGGCCCACAAACCTCTTTCTTTTTTCTCTGATCGAGACCTTCGCCTCTCTTTCTTTTGCTACTTTCTATCCCACTAATCAATCTCTAATCTCTCGCAAATAGACACATGATGTCCATTCCCTCGCTCATGCTTTCTTCGAGAATAAAACAAAATGCCATCTCCCAAACTCAATTCTCGGTCAAGAACATCTTTTTGTTGGCCTCGAAAGCACCAAAGCTCAAGCGGCCTCCTCTTCTGGATCACTGATGGACCTTCTCTATATCCACCTCTCCTATAGATACCATTTCTGTTACTACTTTAATTTCAATTCAAAATAGAAATAAAATCAAGGAAAGAAGTGTCCCAAGAAGGTACATACACCAGCTTGCTCAAAAAATGCTCAAAATGTGCTCTATTATCAGAATAGGTGACGAACGTCATTCACCTTGATTAGATCCAATATGAGGATGAAGACCACATCAACGAAACCTTGGAAGTATATAAGTCATTACCAATAAGGATCTTGAACTTGAGGATGAAGAAGAGAGCTTAGCCAAGAAATACACATCATGATACAAGAAATTTGAAGAACCCTCGGCCATAATAATAGAAACTACCAAAGAACACAATCTCGGAACATAAAAAGATCTTAAATTTGACCTCATTAGCACTAACCTCTTTTTCTCAAAAGAGAAGGATACCATAGGGGGTGTTGCAAGAGTATAAGGACACGTTTGCTTGAACTTATAAGGATATGATGGGCTTAGACAACTCATTGGTCGAACATCATTTGATGTTAAAATCAAGAGCTACCCAAGTCAAGAAAAAATTAAAGAAATTTAACTCAGATGTTGCACTTAAAATAAAAGAAGAGGTTGATAAGCTTCACCAAGCAAAATTCATTAAAGTCATTCTCTATCTTCAATGGCTAGCCAACGTAGTACCAATTATGAAGAAAGACGGAAGGGTTATAATTTGCATCGATTTTGGAGACTTAAATCAATCATGTCCAAAGGCTGATTTGTCTCTACCTCATCTTGATGTGTTGGTTAATAACACCACTGGATATGAAGATGTCTCATTCATGGATATATATTCAGGGTAATCAAAAGAAGACTTCATTCACTACATCTTGGGGAAAGTATTGCTAAATCATCATGTCTTTTGGTTTGAAGAATGAAGAAGTAACTTATCAAAGGGCAATGATGGCAATATTCTATGACAATCATGGACCTAAGATGAGCATGCTAAGGTTCTCAAAGAGATCTTGCAGAGAACCAAGGAATGCAAGCTTACGTTGAACCCTAAGAAGTGCACTTTTAGAGTCCCATCAGGGTAATGGCGTAGGTTCATCATTAGTAAGAGAGTAATTGAGATTGATCCCAATAAGGCAAAGGCTATAAATGATAAGCCTTCCTAAAATAAAATAAAAGAGCTCAAAAGATTAATCAAGATGCTATAATTCATTCACCGGTTTAGCTCAACATTCCCAAAGGTGAAAGCCTTTCTATGAGTTGACCAAGGTGGAAACAGAGTTGAAATGATATACAAAGTGTCAATAGGCTTTTGAAAGATTAAAAAGGGTATCTTTTAAGTTTCTCTATACGCAAACCTCCGAATCAGAGCAAACCTTTGATTTTATACATCTATATCTTGCAAAGATCCCTATGAGTAGTACTAGCATGAGCAGATGATAGAGGGAAGGAGCGAGTTGCATATTATTTGTCAAAGTTCTTGGACCCTTGTGAGTAGAAGCACACCATAATGGAGAAGACCTATGCCACCATCATTTAAGTAGTGTAGAAGCTCAAACATTATTTCTTCACATATGAGGCCAATCTATTGATCAGATGTATCTCATCAAATTTTGGATTGAAAAATCTATTCTCACCGATCGGTTGGAATGTTGGTAAACTTTTCTCTTCTAGTTTGATATCTCCTATATCCTGTAGAAGGCAATCAAGGGCAATGCAGTTACTGAACAACTTGCCCATCATTCAATCCTGATCTTTAATTCAATCCACTCAGAGCTACAAGATGAAGAATTCATGTCTACTTATTTTTCCTATCTTTGGATGTCATATTTTGATGGAGCTCTACACACTCAAAGTAGAAGAATAGAGATTGTTCTTCTATCACCAAAAGGTGTCATCAACCCACAAACTTTTCATTTAAGCTTCGTAGTAACCGACAATATTGTTAAATATGAAGCCTTACTAGCAGGTTGGAATCCACTCATTTTTATGGTGCCACCAAATTAAAGGTGATAGCATATAGTCACCTGTTTATCTTACAAGTTCTAACCAACTACTAAACATCTCATCCCAAACTAAGACCATACTAGGAACTCACTTCTAGTTATATCAAGCTTTTCTCCAAGCTCAAATTCATTCATGTATCTCATTCTTAGAACATACTCACTAACACTATTGCATCTCTAGCATTCACTCTATCTGTTCCATTGAGTTGTGATGTCATAATTGTTTACATCTATAGAAAGACTGTGTCAACAACAGAGGATGCATGTTTCAGGAAAATGAAAGAGCAACTAGAAAGAAAGAATTTCTTTAAATAGAAATAGGAGGCGTCTTTGTGAGAGCTAGAAAGAATTTCTTTAATCGAATATTTTAAAAATCCAAAAATTGTATATTTCAAAAATTCAAAAAATTTAAATATTTTAAAAATTCAAAAAAAAAATATTTTAAAAATCTAAAAAAATGAGTATTTCAAACAAATTATATTTCTAAGAAAACCCAAAAAATGCATCGTTTTTAGCTCAGTCATGATCATTGCCTTAGTTGCATCCATATTTATTTTTCTATCATACATATTTCCATTTCTACATTGCATGTCAATTTTTGCTTTAATTACCTTGTTAAGAAGGATCTTCCCTTTGACCCTAGTCAAAAGTTGGCCATAATAAGCAAAGGGATGAGTCGTGATAAAGATCTAATCCTCTTTTATCAAGTGTTTCAAGCATTTCAATGTAAGAAGAAAAAGATTTTCACCATGGCGAGGGTAAGTTATCTCAACCCTTACCACCATTTTTTATTTCAGTCAATTTTTTATTCTACCTTGTTAAGAAGACTCTTCCCCTTTGACCTAAGTTAAAGTTGACTATAATAGGCAAAGGGTATAATAGGCAAAGGGATGAGTCATCATGAAGATCTAATCCCCTTTTATCAAGTGTTTCAGGGATTTTGAAGCAAAGAGGAGAAGATTTTCATCACGGTAGGTAAGTTCTCTCAACCCTTACCCTCATTTCATTTAAGTCATTTTTTTATTCCACCTTGTTAAGAAGGCTCCTTCCTTTGACTCAAAATCAAGGTAAATGATATATAGGCAATGGGATGAGTCATGATGAAAATTTAATCATCTTTGATAAGTGTTTTTAAGAGTTGAAGAGGCAAAAAGAGAAGGGCCATCTAGTACAATTTTTTGCAAAAATAAATTGCCCTAGGGCGTATGTGCCCTCATTTGGGGGCGCATGGCCATGTGCTCCATCCCCTGGGCCCATGGGCACGTGCCCTCGAATGGGGGCACATGAACTAAAGATTCAAAAAATTTAGAAAAATCTTAAAAATATTAGAAATTGTTTAGAATGTTGAAAATGACATTTTTGCTAAAGGAACCACCATCAAAAACATTGTTTTGACCTCTCCAAATATGTGACACATAAAAGAGCAAAAAATAGGAAAGACCTGAAGAGGCCGAACCCCAATGGGTAATTTGGGTGTGAGTAGAGAAATCCCTCTCAACATCTCCAAACCCTATCAAGGACTTCCTCTATACTCTTCCTCCTTAAAACCCTAGGGTAGGGTAAACTGATTGAATCCAGGTGGAACCCATGCCAGTCAAAGGAAGTAGGTTAGAAGGATTCTAAGTAGGGAACTTTATTCTGCACATGGCATTTACCACTTGAGTCTTGACAAACCCCAAAGACCGATAAACTATCTCAAATACCAGCATTTTCTCCACCAAAAGTTGAATATTTCAAAAATCTAAAAAAGTTGAATATTTTAAAAATCCAAAAAAAATTGAATATTTTTAAGAAAATCCAAAAAAAAAATATCTTTTTTAACTTAGTCATGATCATTGTCTTAGTTGCATCCATGCTTATTTTTCTATCATGCATATTTTTATTGTTGCATCGCATGTGCATTTTGGTTTTAATTACCTTGTTAAGAAGGCTTTTCCCTTTGACATAAGTCAAAGTTGACTGTAATAGGCAAAGGGATGACTCGTGGCGAATATCTAATTCCCCTTTATCAAGTGTTTCAGCATTTCAATATAAGAGGGAAAGATTCTCACCATAACAAGTAAGTTTTCTCAACCCTTATCATCATTTTTTATTTTTAGTCATTTATTTTATTTCACCTTGTTAAGAAGGCTCCTCTCTTTGACTTAAAATCAATGGAAACGATAAATACGCAAAGGGATGAGTCATGGTGAAAATTTAATCATCTTTGCTAAGTGTTTTTAGGAGCTAAGGAAGCAAAAGAAAGAATCATCAGGTACATTTTCTAGAAAAAAAATGGCCAGGGCACAAGTGCCCTCATCTGGGGGGCACATAGACCAAAAATTCACAAAAATTAAAAAAATCCAAAAAAATCAAAAATTGTTTATAATGTTGAAATTGACTTTTTTACTAAAGGAACCACTATCAAAAATATTGCTTTGACCTCCAAATGATGGTTCTATTAGTGAAAACTTCAATTGTTCATTTCGAGAACAATATGCTTCATATAACAATTTCATGTGTTGTGTACTAATAAAAAATGTGTAGGCAACATTTTAAGTCCAACAAGTGAATTGGTGAGATTGGTGTTCCTAAAGGAACTTCATGTTGGCCCTGTGGCGAAAAGAAAGGAAGCGCCACCAAGTTGAACATTATCGAGGTTTTATAGTCCGTCAAAAGGCAAGATGAGGATGGACCAGAGATGTTGATGAATTAGGCATTCCATGCAAGTTGATATACCACACTTGAAGACTTCACTCAGATAGCAAGGATAAAGCCAAAAGTGTGTTAGCTCACATTTCAGATACACTTGCAAAATTTCATCATCAATTTCACATTCTTATCCTCACATCATCATCAGCATTCCATTATGTACTTCACATCACTCCTACCATTTGTCACTTAGTTATGTTAGGTTCATTTAATATGTATTATATGCATTGATGTTGAAGACCTTGAGGGTGGAGATGACTGGGCTCGAGATCCCCTCCAACAAAATCTACGATGGCTTGGTCATTTCTTCACACTCATATATAAGCCAAAATTGAACATTGGAGGGACGATAGTTCCTAATCAAGTGTCTTGACCTCCAATGGACAATCTTTATCTTCAACTATTTTTTACATAATTTTCTATGTTTTAGCATCCATCTTCTTTACATTCTTCATCAATGCCAATGTTGTCCCACCATGTCTCTATGACTTACTCTGTTATCCCACCGTGTCTGTTATTCCACTAAGTCTTTTATTCTATCATGTTTGTTTATTCCACCATGACAATTGTCATGCCATTGTTTCTTTTGTCCCATCATTCTACGTTAGTCCCACCATTATCTTTCAATCCCATTATGGCTTGATTCTATTTTGTCATTTTTCGAATAACCGAGTTTTCTGCCAGAGTGTGATTCATGGTTTTCACGATACCTGAGCAATTTTGTTGTGCTTAAAAATGAACCCTTTTAGAACATAAGGTTATTCCACTCAGAATTAAACTAAGTATTTTTGGTGAAACTTAAATGAGCTTGAGATTCAAAATATGATGGATTGGTATTCTTTTTTATTTTAAAATCAATTTCTCTTTTTAAACTTTATCCCGTCACAGTACAAGAACACCACAAAGTTTTGATTGCTGGCTGATAATGAACCTATGAATTCGGGGACTCCTCACCGTGCTAAGGGTTGGCTACCTCCTTTATCCTTTTATTTTTCATGTCTCATGCCAATGGCATGCCAATCTCATTCAACGAGATTCATTTTGCTAAATTGAGTAGCTAAGCGTGTCTATATCTACACCTTGATGCCAACTTTTCAGTTCATCACCATTTCATTCTGCTACATTCATGTACACTCACTTCCATTCCATTACGATTCACTCCAAATCACTTCGCTTCATTACATGTCATTCCCTTACAAAGTTGACATCAAGGCGAGGCAAGCTGTAGACACGTCAAATTTTCCTAATTCAGAGCATAAAACTTATGCTTTATAGGGTAACATGGGTTATTGATCTTAGAATGATGTTGGGTCCTTTTAATGTTGATTTGGAGCTTTGCCACATTTTCTAGAGTTATTCGCTGAAAGCCATAATTTCTGAGCAAAAGCCATATGTAAATCATGTAAACATAGAAATTGGCTCGGTGACCAATGCCTAATGATCATACAATGAAGGCTATGGTCAGATTTGATAGAAATGTATGCCCTACAAGCCAATCATATGTGATATGATTTTACATTTCTTGTAATATCTTATTCAATATAAATGGCATAATCTTCATTACTTGCACTATCTAGATGTGTCTATCGTAATGAAGTCCTAAGTTGCATGCAAGGATGATTGAATCATGATGAGATCATGATAATGAGATCAATCATTTAGAAGCATGAACTCTAAATGTTCGTAGTCGTAGGATCCTCGAGATGGGACATCAAGGATCCAGTAAGACTAGTGTATATGATATCTTATCATGTGATGAAAATGACCGATCTCATTGGTCATCAGTGTGGGAACACTGAAATACATGTACAGGTGCTCATTAGAGGAATGAGTTCACTGAACTGACCATTATAGAATCCTTGAATGGTATCTTACCGAATTGTCGATCAAGGTATTCTATCATCACGGTTGCATGGTTGGATCTTTGACCTGAGTCACCAAAGATGTCTTTCCGGGTGTACCATGTACTTTGACTATTGACTTATGGATCACTTAGTATTGTGGTCTTGTATAGTCAATGGATTGGGTATATGGGAAACCCGGTGGAGGCAATTGAGCGGACAATAGGGGATCATCCACTCTCGGTAGGAGGGAGAGAATGTCTTATGGTTAGTACTCTAAATCCTTACCCAAGGTAGATAGGATAATTGGAAAAGGGTTTTCCAATTGATCCAATTACGAGTATAAGATTTCATAGTGTTGGTATATTTAGGAGTTGACAGTCAATGCCGTACTCCTAACCAACCGAGACATTGGATGGACGAAGATTTATATTCATGTGGTAACCGATGATGGAAAGGCTCTTTGGAGAGGAGTTCATCCCCGAAACCATTTGGGATCATAGGATGTGGCTTGTACCCTTTATGATCAGTAGGCCGTTAAATCTATTATGAGATGATAGATTTAATTTAAAAGAAGTTGTCCTTTTAAATAGGCCTCAACCAAATGGGCTATTGGGCCTAGTAGGTCACACACATAAGAGCTAATCCACAAGTTTGGGGGCAAGGGTGTTAATATAGAGAAAGGAGGGGTTTTTGTAAAAATATCCAAATTTTTTATATAATAGCGAATTGAGCATGATCCCCACAAGCCAAGGGCTGCAAAATTCATCCATACCTCTCTCCTTCGCATTTTCTCATGTTGGAGGCCATCAAGAGTCGATGGGACTTCATCCGGGGCGAGTCGAAAGGTCCAACGTGAAGGAGAACTCGACTATGGAGGCGGCTCGTGTGGATACGACTAGAGGCCGCACACTTGAGTGGCTGAACGAGCTTGAGAACGCTCGATCTTCTCTGGTCTTTAGGGATTATTTGAATTCCACAAACGTACATGTTTGAAACTGTTTCGAATATCGATTTTGATGACGTTGTTCTGTTTCGATCGAGACAAAGATAATGATATACGAGGAATCAGATATTTTCCATTGTGCCAAACTGATTGGACTGATTCCCAACAAGATTCATGATCCAGACAAGTTTTGTTTCATGCCGTGTCTTTCCAGTTGGCCGTCAGAATCATTCTGACCAGTATCGGATCTCCCATTCACTATCCTAACTTCTAGATAAAATTGTGAAGTTTTGGAGGGTGTAATGGCTGATGCATTGTTGTATAAAGCTTCTTCAACCTATTATCTTTCCAACACAAGAAATGACGTCGAATTCCGAGTTTGGGAGTGTCTACAATGGCATCTGGAACACACACATGCAGAACTAGTCCCATGTGCCCTAATCCCTAGGCACATAAGCCCTACCCCCAGGGCACGTGACCATGCACCCCCATCCTGAGGCACATAGCCATGTACCCCCGATCGGGGCACATAGGAACTGGTTTTCAATCAGAACTCTACCTCTGACCAGATCGGATTGAAGTTTTTGACTAGATGAAGTCAATTTTTTTGGAGAGATAGCATGCACCCATTTAGGGGGTGCATGTGCCCTGGGCCAGGGTGCAAGGGTCCTATTTTCTAGTATTGGAGGAACCTATTTTGAAGGTTAAGGAGAGGTTCAACAAAAAAGAATGCTTGGAACATAAAGAAGAAATCTCCTTAATTGAGTTGGAAGAATTAGAAGAAGGTGAGAGACCTTGGTATGTTGAGATCGCAAGGTATTGCCAAGATCAGTCATATCCGCCTAGATCAACCACCAAGGAAAATAAAGTAATCAGAAGGGTATCCTAGAGGTATACAATCCTAGGAGGAGTGCTCTACAGGAGGAGCTTAAGTGGAATTCTAGTCTGACCTCTTGATAAGGAAGAAGTCGAGTTGGTGCTAAAGGAAGCACATTCTGGGGTTTGTGGTGGTCATGTGAATTATCAAGCCCTTGATAAGAAAAGCATCCGACAAGGGTATTATTGGCCAACTCTAGAAGAAGACTGCTCCATCTTTGTCCGGCCCTGTCATTCATGTCAACTCCATGCCGACAAGATTCATTTTTCTACATCTTACCTTCATCAAAGTCATACCCCATGGCCTTTTTCCATAACGACTTTTGATATCATTGGCCCCTTGAGTGACCTTAACCCCGAAATGTGCTCAAAATCATTCATTCTAACGGCAACAAAGTTCATAAAGTGGGCTAAAGTGGAAGCGTTCATGGGGATTAAAGTGTCAACAATTTGCTCCTTCATCAAGTGCAACATCATTGCAAGGTTTGCGATCCCCAGCGACATCATCATTGATAATGGGCCATAATTTCTCTCTCAAGATCTGTGTGATCTTTGTGCTTCTGACTCAAACAAGGGATTAACATGACCATCTGATGGAATTTGTTAGTGACCTATCTCGTGCTCTTGACGTTCAGCGTGTTCCTCCATTCCAATGTGCCTTCCAGACCTTAATTGCATTGTCACCCTTCAACTTCAAGAAGAGGGTAAAACAAACGAGTTGGCAAGACAAACAAAGAATTGTTTTTGGTTTTTAGTATCTTGCAAAAATGTTAGAGTTTTGAATTTTTGTTTGACAAACAAGTGACGCAAAGACTTGAAAACAAGATTATGCAATGATTTTGATTAAACCTTAGGTTTATGGATTTGTTATGAATTGTTCTCTCAACAAGTAGGTTAAGATCCTAACTCTAATCTCCAATGACTTAGGATTCACACAATCTCACCACGTATAGGTAACTTGGGATGCTTCAGGTTTTGGAGAGTGGTACAACCAACCAAATCATGAAGAGGAATACTCCATGTATGAGGAATTATGGAGGCCTTTATGAAAATCAACCAAGTCAACTAGGAAGAAATATCCCAGAAGAGAGGTCAGAATCCAACAAGAGGGTGTTTTGAATGGGAGGAGTAAATGGAAGAGTGAGCTCCCACCTCAAAGGAAAAAAAATGTAAAAGGAGGAGGTAGAGATAAGGAGCAAATAATGCAATTAAGTAATAATTCAAATAATAATCAAAACATAAACTTAAATAAACAAGCAATCACACAAGGCATGTATCTAGAAACTAAACAAGCAACTAAAAACTAGAATCTAGAACTTGTTTCGCATGGGAGCCAAATGGAGGTAGTGAAAAGTGATGAAAATAAGAGGGTTCAAATCTGATATCCAAGCAAAAGGGGTGGTCCATTATTAGCACCAACATTTCTCACTTCACTTGCTTAATACAAATTTTAGCAATGCCGAAGCCGGTGTGGAAAGTCTGACCCAGATTAAGAAAATTCAAGAACAGATGATGCAAACAGGCTCTAGAAATGTCTCGGCATGGCTTTATAGGTCCCAAATGGCCAAGATATTGTGCACATCACATAGCCCCAGTCGAGAGCTTCGCAATGGTGCCCAAAACATGGAAAACAAACACTGGAAGGCCAAATGACCATTTTGCCCTGACACTTCGGGATGAATCAAGACCCCTCCAGAAAATTGCAACCTCATCACAATGTCAGTCACAGTTAGAGCTGTACAATGCTCAAGATGAATTGAAAATCTGACCATTGATCAGAGAGGCATGTGAGAAAGATGAAATCCGAATGGGAGTCTGTACGCCATCACTCCAGGGGTATAACAATCCGATCAGCTTACGGAGCGGTCCATGAGCTGAATATTTCAATTTTCTATTCCATGTCCATAGTCCCAGGAATATTGATGCATTAAAATTAAAATTTGGCTAATTGGATAATTTAATTGCACTTAATTGCAATCTTTAGATTATCGACAGTCAAGATCGCATCAATCGGGCAAATCGGCTAAATCGAGAGATCTGATGCAACTCAGATGATTTCAACTGCACATCATGATGGAGCATGAGATCAATGGCCATCAGGGGATATTTCATATTTTTTTTGAGTCAATTTGGGAGTTGTTTAATTGATTTCTGGCCAGAATTAGTGGTAGCCATCAGATTGGAGGCTTTTAGACCAATGGACTAGATTGGATGTCTCTCTCTTCCCTCCACCTGCCTTGGCCAAACCAACAAGCTCTCTCTATCCTTCCTTGTGTGAAAGAAGTCCTATAAAATAGGGGAGGAGAGTCGCACCCAACTCTTCTTTCTTTGGCTGATGGGCCCCACTTAACCACTTCCAACCCTTAAACACCCTCAACCACCACCCATGGCTTATCCCTATCTCTCCCTTAGTTTATCTTCATCCTAACGAATCCCACAAATAACCAAGCCTATCCCCATCCAATCCTTGGTCAAACCAGCATTCTTGCCACCTATCATGTGCGCACACCTCCTTGAAAGGAGGTGTAGGTGCAGACCCTTCTCTTCCTCTCTTTCTAGTTGGCGCACAACCACCAGCCCAACAACCCCCATGGTCTATCCTTATCTTTCTCAACCACTCCCATGGCTTATCCCTATCCACCCTCAACATCCCATGAGTTATCTCCCAGCTGGATGGTGTGCCCCTCTCTCTTATAAAAGCCCCCTCAGCTGGCCATGTTCGACCAAAGCTGATGACCCTGTGGAAGCCCTACCTCTCCTTCCCCTCACCAACTCTGGTCAAACCAGGCCTCTCCACCTCTTGTGTGCACATCTTCAACAGCAAGTTATCAAGCTTTTCTTCTTCTATTTGGTGTGCCAAGTGAAGGAGAAGAAGGGGGAATCAAGTTAGCTCTTGCAGGTGCGCCAGAGGCAAGTGCAGACAGCCAACAGCAGCAAGCTTCATCCTTTGGTGAAGCTCTCCTCATCCCTTTTCTCCCTCCATCAACATCAGCCAGAAAGAGACCCTTTTCTAATCCAACATCAAGAGAACAGGGGTTTGGTGGCACATTCATCCTATCACCTTGATCTCCACCTGCAGTGCAAGAAAGAAGAGAAAAATAGTGAGTAGGAGAAGTGTGCTCCGATGTAGCCCATTAATTCTACTCTTCCCCTTCTCTTCTCTACCCCTATCTAAGGTGGCATACCCATTGATTAATGCTCATTCAGCCCCATTGAGTGCCCTCCATGTTGGTCTACATAAAGCCATTCTTTAGCCCCAAGGGCACCCTTCATTTTGCCAACACAAAAACAACCCCTTGCTGTCTCCTAAAACAGGCCTCTGAACCAGCCCCTTGTGCACCCTTTTGGCCCTCCATGTTGGCCTCTAAACCTTCCACTATTATGCCTGGTTTGACCCCACTGATGGTCACCTGAACATAAACCTTTGGCCCTCCAATTAGGCCCTCAAAACCTGCACCTAACAGGCCATGTTTGACCCCCCCCCCCTTGATGGTCACTTGAGCACACCTCTATGGCCTTCCCAAATCAGCACCTGATTAGCCCCCTTGCTGGCCCAAGTTCTGCCCACCTGAGCATCCCCCAAAGACCATCCCCTGCTGCTACATCAATCAGGCCCCCTGTGTGTCCCATGTTCAAACTCCCTGATCACCCCAATCAGGCCCCCTGTGTGCCCCTCAACCTGTCCCCAATCAGGTCACCCAAACAGTCTACCAAAAACAGCTCCTACAGCATCCCCCATATAAACCGGTTACCCTTTTGATGTGTGGGAATAAGGGTGATGGCCTGGGCCTCTTGGAATCTTCCAGACGGGCCAAGAGTTAAGCCAGGTGGCCCTAATTTCTACCCATCAAATGCCCTTGACAGCCCCTTTAAATCAGTCCCTAAACCTGCCCCTTGTGCAGTCCCATCAACAACCCCTTAAAACCAGCACCTAAACCAACCCATTCCATCCTCTCTGAGGCCTACCTAGCTCACTGCCACAGCAAGGACAGGGTGCAAAGAGAGAAGGTGCTACAAACAGGCCATGCTGGCCCTTGAAGAGCAAATCTGGCCGCCAGGGCCCAAGATATTCAAAACAGGCCAACCGGGCCAAGAGGACTTGAATACCGGCCTTACCAAGCTGACAAGACTTGAAGACTAGCTCATTGTGCTTTTGACATGAAGCTAGCCCTATGGGCCTAGGACAAAACCACTTAATTAATTTCAAATGTGAAAGCAACACTTAACAAGGAGTAAGCACCACACCGTGGGTGCTACATTGGGCAGCTAGCCTGGACACGTTTCCGGTATGATAACCCAGGCATAGGCATGGGACACGCTTCCCACTGTATACGGACCTTTCTCACTACTTGGAAAGTCAAATGACTATGCCTTGTAGGATGGGTGAAAATTTCACACTGATCGAAAAATAAGGTGGCATGCTGCCAAAATTTTCTCAATCAAGTGGGATTTTACACCAAGTAAAGAACTTTGACACATTTACAATTTGACACCATGGAACATGGCATATGAACTACCACATCTGATGTACATTGACATGAAATACTTTGAACATGAGCATTTCAAGTGCTGAGTTGATTGCATGTGTCAGGGCATCGACAGTAGCGTGACGGACGGATGTGATGCAAACCGAACAAAAAGTTAATAAAATATGAACATAACTTAATCATATATGAAAATACATTCAAAACAACTTGAAACATGCCTAAACAGGTCATTAAAGCCTTAACATTCAACAAAAATTAGATTTAATACAATCTAGAAAATTGGATTCAATGCACTTAATTCATTGGAATTCATCTTTTTTTAAACAATTGAAAACAAAATGATTCCTAACCCACTTAAATGAACACATTAAAAACACATAAAAGCATTTATAATTCATATTAAAACATGTGAAATCAGATCAGTAACAATCTGAGGATCAGACCTAATCAAGTGGAATCAAAGTTTGAAAATGTTTAAAACATACCGAACATACCCAAATTGGTATTAAATCACCAACCAATATGAGAAGACCACATAAAAATGACTCAACACATGTTAACTAAGCTTCAACAAGTCAAATTGATCAACACACCTAAAAGATAAAGTTCAAAACAAAATAAAACAAAATTTAACCAATTAAAATAAAAACGATCGAAACAAACCAAATCAAAACGAATAACATTCAAATCCTAGTCAAATTAAAATATGAAATTAACATTTCAAACCACATCAAACATTAATTCATAAATCAAAATAAGTCAACTCTAATCTAAATCTATTCAAACTTGTTTGCATCTCATCAGGCCTGAAAGACCGGGGCCCTTTGTGTTCTTTACATGTTGTGGATGTGCATGCTCTTGTCAAACAAGATCACTATGGCAGTTGATCAAGGGTGTTCAAGTGTTTGCTCAATGTAAATGAACATCAGATATTCGCACCATCCGATGGAGAGATGTTAGAGATATTTTCACAGAACCTAGACCTCATTTCTATACAGTTTTAATATCACCTAGACTATCTAGTATTTTTTTATGGTCTATCACCTATTTAGCTAGAAAATTTAGGTACAATATTTCAACATTAAAAAAAACAAATATTTTAAACACATTTTAAAATAAAATATTTCTGAGCTTCCCACATCCACGCGGGGAATGATGAAGGAATAAGCTAGTTCACGTGGGAACCGGTTTGAATGATCAAAGAGGGCCACGTGGGGCCAATTAAAGGTGAATAAGGATATGATCTAAGTAGGGATAGATCTGAAGGAATGTGGTTTGGTTCACGTGGGAGCCAAAGTAAAGAAAGAGATTGGTTCGTGCGGGAATCGGTTTAAAAGGGAAAAGGGTGGCTCAAGTAGGAATCGGTTTAAATGGCAAATGAAAATAAAAGAGGGTCATGCAGTGACCAATTTGAGGGTGATAACCATCAATTAAAGGAAAATAATATAATTTGAATGGCTGAAAATAAATGTTGGTTTATGGTTCGCGAGGGAACCAGTTTTGAAAGCAAAGGTGGGTACACATGGGAACCAACTAAAATAAAATGACAGAAATTAAATGAAGTACTTGGCACTTCAGATCTGATGAAAGAAGGGTTAAATCATAAAATTTGAAGTGGAATGAAATTAAGAAAAGGGAAAGAAGGAAAGGCTCACGTGGGAACCGATCTGGAAGTAGAACTAGTTACAAAGAAACACTAAGCACTCACAGTTAAAGACATTGCTTGTCCCACCATGGTCACCACAAAGCTGTTGACTCTAAAAATGATGAGGCTCTCTTTTTTCAGGGTAGTCCATGAATCCAGATCACCACCTCAAGAGGGGATGAGAAAGAAAGGAAAGAAAACACGAAAGACAACCACTTACATCGGTCCCACACTCACATTGATGCCTGAACTTTCATCCCTCGACGTCGCTCGATCATCGAAGAGGCGGTTTAGGTTATTGGGAGGAGGATGAGAAGAAGGAAACTTAAAACATATTGCGGTTTCTAGGAACCATGGGTTCCGCTTTATGCCATTAAAATGATTGTGTGTACCTTAGCAGGAAGAGTGCGGGTTAAAGCTTCTCCTTCTTCAGCCGGCTGATGAAGAAGAGTCCTCAACGTGTGGATACATGGTTTCCTATGCAACTAGAAAATAAAACAAATGAAAAGACAATCATAACTAAACAAAGTAGAGTATGTGTAAATAAAATAACATTAAACACACAACTGAAAGGAAACTGACCGGATTCAGGTTATCTTTAACCCTTTTTTTTATTTTCGATTTAATAGTCTAAAACTACTGTAAAAAATGTAAAAAATTATATAAGGATGGACAATCACGAAACAAGGAGATATGAAAAATAACATAAAATTTATGAGAAGAATTTAAAGAGATATCACCAAATCTGGGTTGTCGAAAAAGCCAAACAGCAGTCCAGGATCTGCCAAGCGTGGATTTTCTTCAGTGCTCTCCACAACCAGCCCTGACCTTGGAATCACGTGCCGTCAATTTAAAAAATAAGAAGACACGGAGAAGAATAACTTTGATGTTGAGAGCTTGGGTAGCATACGTCTACACACTTTTGTAGAAGTCGAAGAAGAGAGACCTGGCAGAGCACCTGCAAACCAGCCTTTCTCTTTCCTGAACAAACTTTTCTCTTTCTAAAAACTTGAAATTCTCACTCTAGAAATCACAAAATAGATTTAGGAGTGATATTAGACGTCTTGATATGCCCGGGGGGTCATAACTAGCCTCTGGAACTACCAAAATTGGTGTCTATTTATAAGAGAAAACCGACGCAATTCAGTCCTAAAAAATAGGTACCTTATGCCCTAGCCCAGGGCACATATGCCCTAGTCCAGGGTGCATGCACCCCTGGAGGGCACGCATGTTATCTCTCTGACAAATTTGATCTTATCTGGTTAGAAGTAGAGTCCCGATCGAAAACCAGTTCCATCATGCCCCCGATTGGGGGCACATGGTCATGTTTCTCAAGATGGGGGCGCAAGGTCACATGCCCTGGGGGTTGTCATCTCTAGAAACTAGTTCAAGATCAGCACCTCAAGAAAAGGTGAAAGATAGAATAGGGGAAAGGAAGTGAATCAGAAAACACTCGGAAAGCAGTAAAATCCTCACCTCGGTCCCACACTCACATTGATCCCCGAACTTTTATCTCACGGCATCGCTCGAGCACCAGAGATGGTTCGGGTCATGTGGGAGGAGAGTGAAGAATAAATAACTTAATGCATGAGTGGATTGAAGATAAGTGGTCGCTAGGAGCCACGGGCTCCGCTTTTTGTAATGGGAATAGATAGAAGTTAACCATGAGTACCTTAGCGCATGAGATAATATGTAGGTTAAACCTTCTTCCTCATCGGCCGGCCGATGAGGGAGAGTCCAACCGATGCTTGCTTGATCAATATGTTCAACTAGAATAATGAAACAAGTGAAGGATTTGATTAGACTTGTGCAAGGTGTAGAAACCGTAAGAGAGGAGATGAAAGAAAGAAGAAAACGAATCGAACTCACCGGATTGTGGCGAGCCCTAACCCCTTTTTTCTATATATATTTTTTGGTTTTGTAAAATGATTCAAACTAAGTAAAATATTTTATAACATGTAAATGCACTAAGTTAAAAGAAACTTATGGAATGAAATGGCTTGAGTTGAAGCCGAGATGAGTGAAACTAGCCAGTTCGGGTAGCCTTGCACCCTTCAGGTGCGACATTAGTGCAAAAAATCTACAGATGACCCTGATGTCAGAATCAAGTGTCAATTGTTTCTATGGATGAAGAACTCAGAGAGGAAGAGATATATTGTTGATGACTTTTCCAGAATCCATCCGTATAGGCCTGTATAAAATCTGAAACTGAACAGATAGGAAAAACAAAACCTGGATGTACGCTCTCGGTGTGGCTGCTGGTTGCAGATGAAAGAGGATGAGGAAAGGAAGGATTCTTATGTTTACTACTTCTGCAGAAGAAGCCCCAAATTTTTTGTAGTAGCTTATGAAGTTTGGTGATGTACAACGCATGTATCGGGCCTCCTTCTTCACTTCTGGATCCATCTCTCAATGTCGGATCATATTTGAACATTGGGATTGCCTCGGGAGGGAGTTTGGACAACCTCAAGACGAGCTAGAGCATGGGTGGTAACCCCAAGTCTTTGGAAATAGCCCTCAATTTATAGAGATGGATAACTGGTTCAAAACAAGGAAACTGGCCGACTGCGTCCCCCCTGTTTCAAAGAAGGGCACACCTTCCACCTGAGGGCGCACAGACTGCGCCCTCACCCTGAGGGCGCGGTCAGTGCACCCTTACCTTTTAAGGAAGGCAGGGGCACATTCAGCATTACATTACTAAATATTGATGGAACCTTCTAGAATTTCTAAAAATCAGACTTGACAAGATGAACGTGCCCTCGACCCAGGGGCGCGGTCAAAATAATTGAAACTTAGTGGAGGAAACCTTCCAAAAAATAGGTTTCGAAGGTTTAAACCGGGGTGATTTCTGATTTCCAAAATCGACCATACCCTTCTCTTTCAAAGGGAGCGAGGGCACGCAGGGCACCCCCCAGACTGAGGGCACGGGGGGAGGGCGCAGTACACTCTCTCTTCTACGTGCGTGTTCTGCGAGCCGTAACATGCAAACGGGACGTCCGATTAGGCTCCTGTTTGTTGCGTTGGAAAGAGGGCATTCAAACGCATCTCCTTAAATCAGTAAAGTAGCCAGAATGACTTATGATACATTTGCACAGGGCTTTGACTACCGGTTTACCCTCCGGCGGAAAGATAAAAATCGTGGTGGTAATCCAAAAAGGCACAGTTTCGGTCAATAAATCTCGGGTCAACTTGCGATGGCTAAAAATGATAACCGAACAAGTCCGATATGTTCAAAAAACTTAAAATCATTGAAAAATCCAATATTAACTTGGTAATGTGAGATGATCTATAGAAAAAAATGGAATAACCGGGAACCCTAAAATCGACTGAAACGGACGTGTGGCCCCAGTTGATGACTATGTACAGCTAGGATCGACCCAGATGCCCCAAAAAGGCCAAGTGATGACCGAAAAGGCCTACCACATGGTTCGGGATTGCCGTGTCAACACAGATTGCAAAGCAATATGAAAAACTATTATAGACCGACGCCTATTGAAATGACTTGGTAGAAACCTCGAATGTTATGGAGTACACGTGGGACTCCTGAGACCTTCAATTATGGACCAATCAAGATCACTCATTGAGCAGGTTTCGTGTTTTCATGATTAACGTGTGGCTCTCACTTGAAGGTTACGACATTACATCGAAAATCATCGGTCCATTCTCAACTTATGGGGGTCTCCACCAACATCCTTATTTCATTTCAACAAGGCGATCCGGGTCAAATAATGGTCAAATAATGGGTATCGCCCATGGAATAGGAGTTTGGGGCTCTGAATCAGGCCAAATTGGCGTGTCTACAGCTTGCCTCGCCTTGATGTCAGCTTTACAAGGGAATGACATGTAGAAAAGCAAAGTGAACCATAGAGAAAGCATAGTGAAGCGAGATGGATTGTAGTGTAATGTAGTGGAGAGAAATGGCGATGGACTGAAAAGCTGGCATCAAGGTATAGAATAGACACGCTCAATGACTAGATTCAGCAAGACAAATGTACTCAAGTGTCATGGATAACTGCCATGTTTCATCAAGTCATCCTATGTTCGATTAGTAAAAGATGTGCCACGGGCACAAGAGAAAAATATCCAACCCCAACGCGGTGGGGAGTCCCTGAAACATTGGTTCATAGGTTTATCATCAGCTGGTAACCCGATCTTTGCAGTGTTCCTGTACTGTGATGGGCTAAAATTTAAAAATAGATTTATTTTAAAAAATAAAAGAATATCAATCGAGCACATTCAAGCTCTCAGATTCATTTAGGCTCTTCAAGAGACAAGATTCAATTTGGAATGGAATGATCTCAAATTTCAAAAGGCAAATGTTGAAGCTTAAATCGTGAAGATAACGATGGTGCAAGCATGATCAAGTAGGAGACCCTTGGTGGAATGAATTGACTGCCATAGTGGGATGAATAGCAAGAAGGGTGTTGTAGTGGCCACAGTGGGGATAGAAATGAAAGATTTGGAGACACAAGGTGATTACCAAACACGGTGGGATTAACAGATACGGTTGGATTATTAAACACGGTGGGATTAGAAAACATAGTGGGATATTAGAAAGATCAGAGTTGACAATGGGAGAATATCCCTGGTAGGGTTTAGAGATATCCTGATAGAGGTAGAAGATCATGAATAGATGTATGCAATGATAAAAAAAAATACAATGCAACTAATACTACATGATGCATGCTGGGCTCAAAAAAAAAACAAAAAAATGCTTGTTTACAAATAGTTGAAGATGTAGATTATCTATGAGGTCAAGATACCCATTTGGGACCCATCGTCACTCATAGCACAACTTTTGGCTTATCCATGAGCACGAAAGATGACCTGACTGTCATAGATTTTGATGAAGGGGATCTCGGGTCAAGTCTTCTCTGTATTCATAGTCTTCAACAATAATGCATAGAATAATGATGCATGACTAACGACATATATGTTAGCCAACAAGCTATGGGGGTTTCCCACGTCCATTCTTCTATTTCTATGAGCAATGACTATCATTCATCAAAATGTTAGTCCCGAATGGACAAAGATGTCCACTCAACCTCAATAATGATAAAACATGAACAAATTTGATTTGATAATTTTTTTTAAAGTTTTATGATTTTTTTCTGAATTTTTTGGAATTGTTGGTAAATTTTAAAAGAATTTGACCAAATGCGCCCCCGAACCGGAGGCACGGCCACCGCAGCCAGAGCCAACAGGAGTAGAGTCAGAGCCACACGAGTGGCACCACCACGTTCTTGGCCACTTCTTTTGAGCAAGGCGGCGGCGGTGGCATTAGCAGACACGGCTTCCATGCCTCCTCCACTTGGTCGTTCCCCCGGAGAGGGCAGCAGCAGGCATTGAGATCTATAGCAGGCTTAGTTCTTCTTCTGTTGGGGCTGCTTTGTTTCATTATTGTAGCACTTGATGATGTATCTCGATCTTTCTTTTCCAAAGTTACTCTCACTGTTCTTTTATGCTCGACATCACTCAAAAGGGTTGTTAATATTACATTTCGGCTTGGCCCCTTGCAAATTTGTCAAGGGGTGGAAGCCATTTTAAAAATGGTAAATAACAATAATAAATAAGATAGTAGATGTAAGGTTAAGAAACTTACCTGTTGGTGAGATTTCCTTCTCCTGGACTCATGTTTCTTTTATGAAATACTCAATAAAAGGGTTAGATCTATTCTATGGCTTAACCCCCTTTCTTATTGTCATCTTGCCTTGTTTTTATGTCTAAGGGGGTAGCCTTATTTGTAAGGAATCAATACATGATAGCGGAAAAATTTTGAATCCATAAAACCATGATCTTTGCCTTGATCGATGCCGAACGAGTAAAACCGAGAACTGAATATGAAGTAGAACGAGAGTACCTCATGGGATTTCTAAAATCCCTCACCTTGAATGAAGAGAGGTCATTTCTCCTTGCTGAAAACCGTTCAAGTGTCCAGTCTCTAGCGGTATCCACACGCTCTGCTTCAATAGACGAGTTCTCCCTTTTTTCGGGCCTCCATAAACCTTCCAGATCCAAACTTGACTATGGGAGATCACCTTCTAGAGGAGAGAGGAGAAAGAGAGGATGCTTTGGACGTGCTCTAGCCCTATGGCTTGTTAGGGTTTGACTTTATAAGCCATTTATATATAGAAGATGGAAATTTTCACAAAAACCTAAAACTTCTATAAAATTACATCTACGCTACCATCTTATTGACCAGATCTAATGTGTGTGACCAATTAGGCCCAATAGTCAATCTGTTTGAAACCTTAATTAATTAAAAAAAATCTTTCAAATTAAATCAAAATCGTTATTCGATAACAGATTTTATGGCTTTCTGATCATAAAGGGTACAAGCCACATCCTATGATCCCAAATGACTTTGGGGAGTTAAATAACATCCATCGAGCCTTTCCATCATCAATTACGACGCGGATTTAAATCCTCGTTCATACAATGTCCCGGTCGATCAGGGGTTCGGCACTGACTGTCAACCCCTAAGTATTCCAACTCTATGAAATCTTGTACTCATGAATGGATCAACTGGAAAACTCCTTTTTCAATTATCCTATCTACCTTGGCCAAGGATTTAGAGTACTATCCATAGGACATTCTCTCTCTCCTACCAAGAGTGAACTATCCCCTATTGTCCGCTCAATTGCCTCCACCAGGTTTCTCATATACCCAATCCATTAACTATATAGGACCACAATACTAAGTGATCCATCAGTCAATACTTAAAGTACATAGTACGCCTGGCAAGACATCTTTGGCGACTCAGGTCAAAGATCCAACCGTGCTATAGAGATGTAAGAATAACCTGATACACAGTTCGGTAAGATACCGATCAGGTTTTCTTAAATTGGTCAGTTCAGTGAACTCATTCCACTAATGAGCACATGTGTGTGTATCTCAGTGTCCCCACACTGATGACCAATGAGATCGATCATTCTCATCATATGAGAAAACATCACACACACTAGTCTATCCGGATTCTTGATGTCCCATCTCAAGGATCCTATGACTAGGAACATTTAGATCACATACCTCTAGATGATCGATCTCATTATCATGATCTCATCATGATTCAATCATCATTGCATGTGATCAAGGACTTCATTACGATATACGCTTCTAATAAAAGCTAGTAACGAAGTTTTGCCTATTTAATTGAATGAGATATTTCTAGAAATGCCGAATCATATCATTTATTATTGGCTTGTAAGGCATACATTTCTATCAATCTCCCACTTGCACTAAAGCCAATCACCCATCTGGCTGATCTCTATCAGCTCAAGGTGAAGCTCAAACACTCTTTGATTAACTGCTTCAGTTAGTGGATCTGTAATGTTATTAACGGAAGATACTTTATCTTTAATTATATCTCTATCAACTGTATTCTCTCTGATTCTATGGTAGTGCCATAAAAGTTTGAAACTTCTAATGAGACTTTGGCTCTACCCCATTGTTTTCCTAAAATAATGATTCACTTTCAGAGAAGGTTGGGACAATTCCATAAGCTAGATGAACATCTTCATCTAGTCAGCTTCTCAAGCAATATACAGTCATTATTCAATCTACTTTAGATTAGTTGTAGAATTAGCAGCGTTCTCTTGCATGTAACTCTTCCAACTCACTGCACCACCATTAGCTTGTCTTATTATTAGACTTATCTGATTAGAAGCTTGTGTTCATAAAACTACAAGACTTTAAGTCTTATCCTCCATACATTAGAGATATATCCTTAGTTCTTCTCAAGTACTCAAGGACACATCTCTAAATTATCCTGTGACTCTCACAAAGATTTACTTGATGAATGCTCATAACACTTAGAGCATTAATAAAGTCATGTGCGTAGCATCACAAATGTGATAGTTCATATTGCAAAAGCATAAGGGCTATACTAATGTGATCTCTTTATCTCTTAAGAAGTTTGCAAAGACATCTCTTTAAAGATATCAACTGCACACTACATAGGTAAGAAACCTATCTTGGAGTTTGCCATGTCAAACTCTTTGACTATGGTAACTACGCACACGAATTGGGTAAGGCCAAGAAACCTTTTAGATATATCTCCATAAATCTTAAAACCCATATTAAGTTTAGAGGATTAATTGATAACTAGGCTCACTTATGATAACATACTTACTTCATTCTTAATGAGTAGTATGTCATACATATATCATGTCAAGAAGATAATAGCACTCCCACTTATCTTATATGAAAACACAAGGCATATCCTCATTCTCAATGAAGTTATAAGATTTAATCTCATTAAACCTTATCTACCATTTATGAGAAGTTTTACTTTAGTCCATAAATGGACCTTATGCACACACTATTTGGATGTTTTGGAACTTGATTCCCAAAGGTTGTATCATATACACCTGTTTCTCAAAATAACAAAGAGAAACACTATCTTACAATCCATTTGACATATCCAATAGTCATAGTGTGTAGCAATCAAAATCCGAATGGATTAATTCCATGGCATAGGTAAAAGGTCTTATCTTAGTCAACTATTTGACTTAAATGAAATCCCTTTTAACTATCCTTACTTTGAAGGTTTTTACCTTCTAATATACTTCAATCTATTCTTTAGTGATCCATTTATACCCTATAGATACTAAATCCTTAGGTGGATCAATCAAGTTCTGAACATGATTATAATAGATTGAGTTTATATCGGATTTTATTGTTTCTTCCCAATTTGAATCAATATCTCATATTGCTTCAATATAGATCTTAGGATCATTATCCTTTTATCTTATGTCTCATTTCTTCCATCAAAGATATGTCTCACATATCTCTTAGGTTGATTGGACATAAGAAAAGATCAATGATTTTTCCTTGTGTAAATATAAGTTAGTACCTTAATAAAAGTGTTCATGGATTATGGGACTGGAACACCTTCCATTTATACCTTGCCTCCACTATCTTTCTAAAGGAGGGACTCTTCCTCTAGAAATTTGGAGAGATGAGCAACTCATACCCTTCTCCCTAAGGGAGGCATTAATATCCTAAAATTTGCTTATGATATCCCACAAGCCAACACTTTATAGTCTTATATTCCAACTTGATAGGGTTATACTTCTTTACCAAGCCAGACATTCTGAAACCTTAACTTGCTTAAGGTCAAGCTTTAATCCCTTTCCATATCTGATATGGAATAATTGGAATATATTTGGAAGGTACCGATTTAAGATCAAGTGCCTATATTGAGTGCTAACCCCTAAATAGACAAAGAAGAATTTTGCAAAGGTTGTCATTATCCATATTATGTCCTACACAATATAACTTCTCATTTTAGCTACTCAATTAAGCTAAAATGTATAAGAGGTGTCCATTAAAATTAGATTTCACCATCCTTCATTTATGTGTGAATTATTACTTAAGTATCCCCTCTTTGATCTCATCAAAGAGTTCTAATATTCTTTTCATTAATATTTTCTCTTCATTCTTAATCTCAAATAATTTCTCAAAGGTTTTGGATTTGTACTTCATAAAGTACATATGTCCATACCTAGAGAAGTCATCTTTGAAAATTAATGAAGTTGAAATATTATCCTCTAACATTAATAGATATGAGCTAACATGTATCTAGATGCATGAGTTCTATAAACTCATTAGCCCTCTCTCCATGTCTAACAAACGAAGAGTTGGCCATTTTGCTTAATAAGATAAGACTTACATATAGTTAATGATTCCAAATCATTTACCTATATGTTTCTATCCGAATAGTACTCCTTAAGTCTTTTCTTATAAATATGACCGTACTATTAAAAAATAGATTGATCAATATCAATCTACTTCACCTAATGAGGATTATTCACACATATTATAAGAGCATGCATATCTGATATAAATAAATTTTTTATTATGCTCCTACTGATAAACACTTTACAAGTTATCATTTTCATACCATGGAATAAATCTTTATTTATTCAACTAGGAAATGAAAACAATATTCTTTTAGAAGGATAATTAAGACAACTCTGGAAGGCTATAGAAAATTTGTATCTCCCACTAGTAATGAAGCAACATTTTGTACCATTTCATATGTAGATCAACAATCTTCTTTAAGCCTTCATTTACTTGCTATTATCTACAACTCATTGTAGATATATGATGTATATCTGGTATCTCATACTATTATATACATCCTTAGTATCTTATACTAGAATACACATATATAGTATCTTATACTATTGAATGAGTATTTAAGACAAGTAAATATTAATGGCATAGATACATGGAGCTTCTCAAGCTCCACCTTTGCATTATGTGCAATACACTTTGCACTTCTTCTTCTACTTACCATCATCATGATAGTAGAAGAATGCTATGTCAAATTTGGGTTATAATATCTTGACTCACTTCTTTGACTTTTAACTATCACCATCTATTTCTATCTAATGATCTTACTTTTTTCTATTGGTCTTACCAATAAGAAGTATTTAATATGTATTATTGTTCTTTGCTTTTAATTAGCTCATCACCATGAGCAATGATGGATATCAAATCCATTTATCCATGTTGCCACTACTAATTTTATCTGATAGAGGCTAACATCTGATAGAAGGCAATCAATACATCACTTTAATGAGATAAGATCTTATCTTCTCTCACTTCATTAGATAGTGTAGGAGATTCTTACTTCTCAAGTAGGATAGTCAATAGGTCAACTATGAGAACTATTCTCTTAATTCTAAACCAATATAAGAAGTGGAGCCTTTAAAATACTTAGCATCTAGCATGCTAGATTAATGGTGGTTTATAATATTATACAACAGAGATATAATTATATCAACATTACAGACATTCATTAAAATTAAGATATGGTCTTTCATCCTAATTTATACTTCCACTGATTTTCGACGAATTTGCATAACCCTCATTATGCAAAGACGAGATATGATGATAACATCCTAGTGGGGACCAAGACCCTACTAACTTTATGGTGATGACCTTGTGGTAGCACAACAAATCATCCAATACTTAATAGGTAGGCAACTATTGCCAGTTGCAACTCTTGCAACTCTTAGTGATTTAACATCTAGAGTTATGATCTTGTGGTAGCACAACAAACCATATACTCTAGTTAGGTCAAACCCGCTTGTTACGTTATGAGAATGGATTCTTAACATAGCCCTTGTGGTAGCACAACAAAGCTATGCAAATGGTCCACCCCAAAGTTCGGCTAATGCCTTGGCCATGATCTCCAATCCCTTGCTGAATAGGCCTTGTGGTAGCACAACAAACCCATCCAATCTAAGATTGGCTCATCAAGACCATAACAACGGAAGGCTACGTGAGTCATTCTTAATGTCTCACGTTTATCGACCTAATTAGAACGAGGAGGGATTTTATTTTAGTCTCATCAACATAGGTTCTACATATAAATATTAATATACCTTTGAAATATCATATATTTAAGGTATAATCTGTAGCACACACCACATATCAAATATGCATTAAAACATAGGTGATCATGGACTTAACCCTAAACATACACCTAAGGCACCCCTATAGGTGCAATTCCTTGCTTCAGAAGCTTGAGTTGGCATGCTCCCACTTTAGAAGGGTGCTTCTCCAACTAGTCCCGCTCTCCATTCTACCATGAGCTGGCTTCTAACCATTACAAGTAGCTAAAGGGTACACAAACCCACAAATGTACAACTCATAATAAGAAACCTTGGTTTTAACTAAGGGGAGTACACCAATGGGGGGGAGGTAGAATGTACAATCAGATTGTATAAAGAGAGAGGAGGCACACACAGGCCCCATTTAATAACATAACCAACTTAATTAACCAAGCAATCAAAAGCAAAGCATATTTAAGTCCATGATCACCTCCATACACACACCAACATTCATCACATGAACATAGAGCGCATACGTGATAATTATATGAGATATATCATATATACCATCATAAAATTATATACTGTAATTTTGAAATTCCAAATTTCATGCTTGTCGAATTTTCATAAAATAAATAACATGAAATGCACATATAAACAATTTACATGCATAAGACAAGCAATACAAAATATTCAGATGATTCATGCTTTTCCAAAATTTTTCAGAGCAATAAATTAATGTCAAAATCATAATTCTTCAAAATCACATTTTTCAGAATTTATTTAAACACTAATTTAGTCAATAAAGATTTTAAAACAATTTTAAAATAATTTACAAAAATGATTCTATGGCAACCAAAGTCCAAAACTACTTAATAGGTTAATAAACATTTTATAAAGCTATTAAATAATTTCTCAGAACTTATGTAATCATTAATTTCATTAATTTTGATCTTAAAACAATTCCAAAATGAAAATAATAGAATTCAATGACAAAATAGTAAAACTCTATTTAATAAGTCATTAAACACTTTAATAACTCATTAAATAAATTCTACAATTTTTCAGAATTTTTATGGAAATTTATGGTAATTTTTTCGAATCAAATATGAATTTTAAACACTTTAAAAACATTTTTAAATTAAATTAACAGGCGGTGCATTGTGCCAACCAATCGACGCCGGCCACAGCACCGGCGGGCTCAGCGGGGCTCTGCCACGTACCCCGGCTTGCGCCGAAGCGCCGGCGTCCGCGCGCCGCGTGCCATGTGCCTGCGTGCGCCGCTGCGCGCCCTCGGGGCTAACGCGGCGCGGCCGCGTACCCCGCCCCGGCACGCTGTGCACTCGCTACATACCCCCCTGCAGCCAAGTCCGGATCCAATCTGGACTCGTCTCCTCCGCCCGATAAGGGCGGAGGAGTAATGTAGCTCTGCGGAAACCCTAAAAAATGCCCGACTTTCAGGCCTTATTTGGGGGTCAAACGGAGTCCAAAAAATCCGAAAAAATATACGTTGAAATTCTTAAAGAATAAGGATTCTATTTATATAAGTTTCATCTCATGAAAAATTCTATACAATGAACAGTTTACGGAGGAAGTTGCCACGGCCGCAATTAACCCAAACCGCAAATACCTCTCAAATCCGGCACCTCCAAGGGCCGTTGAGTGTCCAATAACTTATGGAAACTCTAGAAAACTTAATTTCCTATCTTCCTACGTCATTAGACAGAGGTATTTGAGTTCAAATAGGTAAGTTCATCAACTCCCCTGATTTCGGACGGATTTTAGGATATGATCATCTTCGCAACTTTCCGAACTCATTCCGAACTCTCCGGATGGCAAAAATTCATGAGGTTTACGGCATTGGAAAGATATCATCCACGAGAATACAATGAAACTAACCACACACAGTTTTGTATCTCATAAGAACTATGGCGATCATATCAAAACTGCTCTGTATACAGTTTCGGGAAAGCAAGAAATCACATGAAATCAAGCCAATTTCGATTCAACTTCGACCAAGGCTTCAAATTGGCTTTGATACCACTGTATGGAATCAATACATGATAGCGGAAAAATTTTGATTCCATAAAACCATGATCTTTGCCTTGATCGATGCCGAACGAGTAAAACCGGGAACCGAATATGAAATAGAACGAGAGTACCTCATGGGATTTCTAAAATACCTCACCTTGTATGAAGAGAGGACATTCCTCCTTGCTGAAAACCGTTCAAGTGTCCGGTCTCTAGCGGTATCCACACGATCTGCTTTAATAGACGAGTTCTCCCTTCCTTCGGGCCTCCAGAAACCTTCCAGATCCAAACTTGACCATGGGAGATCACCTTCTAGAGGAGAGAGGAGGAAGAGAGGATGCTTGGGATGTGCTCCAGCCCTATGGCTTGTTAGGGTTTGACTTCATAAGCCATTTATATATAGAAGATGGAATTTTTCACAAAAACCCAAAACTTCTATAAAATTGCGTCCATGCCCTCATCTTATTGACTAGATCTATTGTGTGTGACCCACTAGGCCCAATAGTCAATTTGGTTGAAGCCTTAATTAATTTAAAAGAACAATTCCTTTAAATTAAATCAAAACCGTTATCCGATAACAGTTTTTACGGCTTTGTGATCATAAAGGGTAAAAGCCACATCCTATGATCCCAAATGACTTTGGGGAGTTAAATAACATCCATTGAGCCTTTCTATCATCAATTACCACATGGATTTAAATCCTCGTTCATACAATATCCCGGTCGGTCAGGGGTTCGGCACTGATTGTTAACCCCTAAGTATTCCAACTCTATGAAATCTTGTACTCATGAATGAATCAACTGGAAAACTCATTTTCCAATTATCCTATCTACCTTGGCCAAAGATTTAGAGTACTATCCATAGGACATTCTCTCTCTCCTACCGAGAGTGAATGATCCCCTATTGTCTGCTCAATTTCCTCCACCAGGTTTCCCATATACCCAATCCATTAACTATATAAGACTACAATACTAAGTGATCCATCAGTCAATAGTCAAAGTACATATTACGCCTGGCAAGACATCTTTAGCGACTCAGGTCAAAGATCCAACCATGCTATTGAGATGTAAGAATAACCTGATAGACAATTCGGTAAGATACCGATCGGGTTTTCTTAAATTGTTCAGTTTAGTGAACTCATTCAACTAATGAGCACCTGTGTGTGTATCTCAGTGTCCCCACACTGATGACCAATGAGATCGGTCATTCTCATCATATGAGAAAACATCACACACACTAGTCTATCCAGATTCTTGATGTCCCGTCTCAAGGATCCTATGACTAGGAACATTTAGATCATATACCTCTAGATGATCGATCTCATTATCATGATCTCATCATGATTCAATCATCATTGCATATGATTAAGGACTTCATTACGATATACGCTTCTAATAAAAGCTAGTAACAAAGTTTTGCCTATTTAATTGAATGAGATATTTCTTGAAATGTCGAATCATATCATATATGATTGGCTTGTAGGGCGTACATTTCTATCATTATTAACAAGGTAGAATGAACAAAATGACTGAAAATAAATAAGGTGAAGGTTAAGAGAGCTTACCTGCTATGGTGAGAGTTACTACTTTCTTGATCTCAGAATCCTAAAATGCTTGATAAAAGGGGGTTAAATCTTCACCATTGCTCATTCCTTTGCCTATTGATGTCTGCCTTGACTTAGCTCAAAGAGAGGAGCCTTCTTAACAAGGTGTAAAATAAACTAAATGATCGAAATGAAATGGTTAAGAGAACTTGCTTGTCGTTGAGAGAACCTTTTCCTCTTACTTTAAAGTCCCTGAAAACACTTGATAAAAGAGGATCAGATCTTCACAACGACTCATCTCATTGCCTACTACGGCCAACTTTGACTTAGGTCAAAGGGAGGAGCCCTCTTAATGAGGTGATGATAAAGATTAATATGCAATGCAGAAATGAAACATGCAAGACATAAAAATAAATATGAATGCTAGCATAGAAAAAATCAAGGTTATGCCAAGTGAAATAATGCATTTTTTTTAGATTTTTGAAGATATTCAAATTGTTTGATTTTTGAAAACATTCAAAAAAAATTAGATTTTAAAAATATTCATTTTTTTGAATATTTAAAAATATTCAAAATTTTTTAGGTTTTTGTAGAGAATATGCCGATATTGAGACAATTCATCAGTCTTTGAGTGTTAATCAAGATTCAAGCGGTAAACACCACGTGAAAATGGGTTCCCTACCCATAATCTTTCTTGCCCTCTTCTCTTGATCAGTTTGGATTCCCCCTAACTTTGGACAGTTTACCCTACCCTAGGAGTTTAAGATGGAAGAATAATAGAGGAAGTCTTTGATAGGATTTAGGGGTGTTGAGGAGGGTTTCTCTACTCATGCCCAAATTGCCTGTTGGGATTTGGCCTCGTTGAGTCTTTTCTACATGTGGCACATAGACAAGTCTTTGACCTGTGGGGTCATTGCCCATCTTTTGGTGCCTTCTTTTCATTTTCTACTCTTCTGGGTACTCATTCAGACAAGCCCATATTTGTTTGAACTTGTGGGGTTCATTGCCCATCTTTTGGCACCCTTTTGCACCCTATAAGATGTCCTACTACTAAGGTGGCAGGCATTTTCAATACTATCATTCTCTAGTCCTCTTCACCTATTTTTGACCGAATAGAAGAGAATAGGGTACGGTTTCCTTTCCACCTTCAGGGTTCTGCCTTGCTTCTCTCAAATGTCGGGCTATCTGGATTTTGGGATCGAGAGGTGTTGTGTGTGTAGAGTGATGACCCTTCTCCTCTAGCGAACTTCTCCTCTAGCGAACACTTTGGGATCGATGGCTTAATATCATACCAGAAATTCTCCATTTCTTTTCAAGGAAAATATTTTTTGTGGTAAATGCCATTCCATGGATGATTTAATTTTTATTCATCAGCGTTGGTTAGCTCATATGCAATGCCTAGATATTGTTCAGTTATAACAAAAGGCCCTTCCTAGTTGGGTTGCAACTTGGAGCGGGGACTACCCGGCTTAACGAATATTCGTTTGACTACCATCTCACCAATTTCAAACTTTCTCTCTACCACCCTCTTTTGATAAAACATTTTCAATCTGTTCTGATAAGTCTGGGCATGCTCGAAGGTGGCCAACCTACTTTCATATAGGAGTTCAAGTTGTGCAAGGAGACATTCTCATCTCTCATCAACAGGGATGTCCCTATCGAGCTGAACTCAGAGTGATGGAAGGAGTACTTCATACGGGACCACCGCTTCCATCGCATATGTGAGAGCGTACAGGGTTTGACTAGTAGGGGTCTGGACAGAAGTACGATAAGCCCATAGGGCATCTACAAGCTTATCTGGCCAGTCCGCAAACTTGCTAGACTTACATGTTTTTTTTAATAATTTCGATCAAGGTTTTGTTGGTGGCTTCTACTTGACCATTGCCTTGCGGGTAGTATGGAGATGAATGATGCAATGCAATGTAGTAACTGTTGCAAAGATCACGCAGATCTTAAGAGAGAATTGTGGTCCTTTATCGGTGATGATGTCGCTGGGGATCTTAAACCTGGTGATGATGTTGTGTTTGATGAAGGAGCATAGTGTTGGTGCCTTGATCTCTATGAACGCTTCCACTTCTGTCCACTTGGTGAAGTACTCTGTTGCTGTTAGGATGAATGATTTGGAACGAATTTCAGAGTTGAGATCACTTAGAGGGCCAATGATATCAAAAGCCTACATGGCAAAGGGCCATGGGGTATGAATCGAATGAAGGGAAGATGCGGGAGAATGGATCTTGTTGGCATGGAGTTGGGAAGAATGACAGTGCCGGACAAAGTTGGAGCAATCTTCTTCTAGGGTTGGCCAATAATACCCCTACCGGATGATTTTCTTGGCAAAAGCTTGAGCATTGACATGACCCCCACAGACCCCAGAATGTTGTTCTTAAGCACCAACTCTGCTTCTTCATCATCAACGCATCCAAGCAAAATTCCACTCAGACTCCTCTTGTAGAGAACTTGTCTTAGGATGGTATACCTCTGGGATACTCTCCTAATGGCCTTTATTTCTTTTGCATTTAATCTAGGTGGATACGACTGATCTTGATAATACCTTGTGATCTCATCAAACCAAGGCTTCTATCCCTCATCTAATTCTTCCAACTTGACTAGAGAGATCTCCTATTTCTGCTCTAGATATTCCTTTTTGCCAAATCTCTCTTTGATCTTTAGAAATCGACCATCCTAAATTGTCAGTATTGACCTTCTATGGACATGGATAGTCCGCACTTGTCTACCTAGAGGGACTGATAGATATGAAGCTAAGGAGGCAAAGGCATCAGCAAGAATATTCTGATCTTGAGGAACATGGACAAAAGTAAGTTTAGAAAAGAGTTTGATATAGCAAGAGGTGAGTTCTTGGTAGGGTTTGAGGTTTGTATGAGAAGTTCGGTATTTGGTTAGGACTTGGCGAATGATTAGATGGCCATCACCTATCACCCTCATTTCCGTGGCACCACAGAAATGAGTAGCCTCCAGCCCAACCAGCAAGGCTTCGAATTCAGCCAAGCTATTGGTTGCTGGGAAGTTGAGCTAAAATGCCTGTGGAATGGTGACACCCTTGGGTGATAAAAGGATGATTCTTGTTCCCTTACCGTGTGAATTCAGAGCCCTGTCAAAATATAATGTTTAAAGGTGGGAAGATTAGATCAACATTAGTTCGTCATCTAGGAGCTCCGACTGGACCGGGTCAAAGAGGGGTATAGGGTGATGGGCTTGGTGTTCGACAATGGCATAGCCCTTAATCGCCTTCTGGGGGATATAGGTGATATCAAATTGTGAAAGAGAACTCTGCCAATGATCTAACTGATCAGTTAGAACAGTTTTCCCAAAAAGAAATTTGGTGGGATTGATGCGGGCGATAAGATTGATCTCATGAGCTAAGAAATAGTGTTTGAGTTTCTAAACTACCCAGACTAGTGTAGTACAGGTCTTCTCCACTATAGTATACTTCTCCTCACATGGATCAAAAATCTTTGACAAATAATAGGTCACCCTCTCATCCACTTGTGCAAAGACTACCCTAAGAGAATTTTCCAAAACTAAGATGCATAGAACTAAGGGCTTGCTAGGGACTGGTGGTTTAAGCATAGGGGGACTAGCTTGGTATCTTTTCAAATCATCGAATGCATCTTGGCACTTAAAATCCCATTTAAACTTGGCCCCCACCTTGGTCAACTCATAGAAAGGTTTTTCACCTTTGGGAGTGTTGTGAGATGAACCAGCGGACAAACTATAGCCTCCCGATTAATCCTCGAAGTTCTTTCATATTTTTCAGAGGAGGCTTACAAATGATAGCTTTGGCTTTGTTTGGGTCGATCTCTATGCCCTTTTTACTCACTATGAACCGCAACAATTTTCCTGAGGATACTCCGATTGTGCATTTATTTGGGTTCATTTTCAATTTATATTATCTAGCCCTTTGCAAGACCCTTTTTAGCACTTCAGGATGATCTTCTCGGCTTTTGAACATAACGACGAGGTCATCCATGTACACCTCTACAAGGGTATGCATCACATTGTGAAAGATAGCCATCATGGCCCTCTAATATGTAGCACAACATTCTTCAGTTCAA
Source organism: Cryptocoryne crispatula var. balansae (assembly GCA_036172225.1). Lineage (NCBI taxonomy): Eukaryota > Viridiplantae > Streptophyta > Magnoliopsida > Alismatales > Araceae > Cryptocoryne > Cryptocoryne crispatula. Next base: position 9,793,103 of record CM069933.1, read on the forward strand.
AGGGCATAACGACATAACGGTAGGTATTCTCCTGGACCTCTTCGGCTAAACGGATATGATTATACCCAGAATAGCCATCCATGAATGATAGCATTTCGAATCTAGCAGTGTTATCAACCAACACGTCAATATGAGGTAGAGGAAAGTCATCTTTAAGACATGCTCGGTTCAAGTCCTTGAAGTCTATATAGATCCAAACTCATCCATCCTTCTTCATGGACTATGTTTGCCACCTATTGCGGATAGATGACGTCCTTAATGAATCTTGCTTGATGTAACTTCTCTACCTCCTCTTTCATTTTAAGTGCAACATCGGGATGGAATCTTCTTAATTTTTGTTTGATCGAGGTAGCTCCAGGTTTCAAAGTTAAATATGCTCAACCAGTGAGTTGTCTAATCCCAGCATATCTTCGTATGTCCATGCGAACATGTCCTTATATTCTTTCAAGATTTTAATTAAGCTCTATTTCTCAATGGGAGTGAGGTTTGTACTTAGGAGGATAGTCTTAGGATATTCTGGTGTTCCAAGATTTAATTCTTTTGTTGGCTCATCCACCATGGTTGATGGTTCTTCAAACCTTTTAAGTCCAGATGCATATGCATCAGCCAAGTCCTCAATTCCTCCATCGAAATCAAGATCCGTTTTTGATAAAACCTCATAGACTCCCAGTGTATGATCTATACTGAATTCATCCTCATATTGAATTTCATCAAGTTGGATAGCATTTTCCAATAAACTTGGCAGCCTTGCACATTCCTTGCATTTCAGAGCTAGTTGCTGGAGATACCTCTCTGGAACTCGTTTACCTTGAAATTTCTTTTTTCCTAACCTAACTACTCCTAAAGAAGATGGAATTAAAAAGGTGGTATCTACAATGGGTGAAGGATTGAGCAGATCGATCAGTGATTTGGAGAAGAGAGGTCCCTAGTTGGGAGCACCCTCTGAGACAAGTAGAGATGTCTCCTCAACGGAAAAGTGAGTTTGTGAAAAGGCATTTTTTTGGGTGTTTTTGATGTTTTCAATAAGAAGATATGAATGAGCTGGTGGGGCTCGAGGGGAAATGAAAAGTTTAAGCAAACATAAGAAAATTGGGCTCACGGGCCCCACAATAACGAGAAACAGGTGCATGGGCCCGAAGCTAAGAATGAAATCTAAGGGGCACGTGGGCCCAATCATTGGGCACGCGGGCCTAGTGTTGTTGAACTAGAGTGGCCAGTGGAGTAAGAAGATTTAAATGGACTCTCAGGCCCAATGATCAATTCAGGTGGCCAAATTGGCCTAGAGTTGGGAATCGGGCTAGAAAGCCCATCGAGCAAATTTAGAAGGGAGAGTGTGTGGTCTGTGAAATATGCGATCGTAGAATGCTCACATAGAATGTTCATTGGAGGTAAGCTTAAATGGACGAGTTGTTTAGAGATGGACTTGCCCTTGATTGGTTCTTCCTCTACCATGAACAACCGAGCCAGAGATGAACTCAGGTTGTTCACTTCTTTCTCTTGTTCTGATGCCTTCCTCCTCTTGGTTGGTTCTTCTTCTGTCTCTGACCATCATCATGGTCTCCCCTCTGATGAAGAATTTTTGGAGTCCCATGGCATGTTTTGGCCGGTAGACCATCCTCAGAACAAAACTAGGCTCATAGCTGAGCCCCTACCTCTTTGGTCTTCATACGATTTCGATGGAGTGTACAACACCCTGCAGCTCCTTACCCAGCCCTTTTCCTAGTTCATAACCAATTCCTTTCATCATCCGCCAAGCAACCGTATCTGGAGGCGAGGTTGTCAACACCATGATCTCGGGCAGCTCTATAGTTGAAACCAACTACTGGACAGATTTTGATACCAGTAATGCAGAAGAGAGATCATCCATGTCATTCAGAATTGGGACGTTGGTTACTTTAATGACATGTCCCGTGTATGGGAACTTTACACACTAATGATTGGTCGAGGCAACAGCTCCTCTTCCCTTGAGATACGAGCATCCCAATATGGCTTTGAAAGTGGGGTTTAGTTCTAGCACATGGAACTCAGAGGTGACAGTGCACGGCCCGAGCCCTACTTTCAATGTAACCACCCCTTGTGCTGACTTTCGAGAGTTGACATAGGCTATCACTGTGGCGGCAGAAGGCTCGATTTCTTCATCAGAGATGTTGCAAAGCTGCAATTTTTTCAGTGGCATGACATTTATGGATGCTCTAGTGGCAATCAAGCATGACTTAATCTCTGTGCCTCTGATGACCACTACAATGCACAAGGTATACTTTCTGATCTCCGGCTGTGTCAACTCCTCCTGTATGAATGAGAGTAGATGGCTCACTCCTAGGGGTCAAGACAGTGATGATTTTGTCAGGCAGGAGGTCCTCACTAATCATGACCCGCTGCAGGTACTATTGTAGAATATCTTGGTGATTCTTCAACCTCTTTATAAGCTACAGAATTGAAATCCATGCCAACATTTTGTCCAGGTGCTTCAATAGGTCATATGTCGTGCTAGGCAATGGTTCTTCTACCACCTTCTCTTTTGTCTGCTCTGATGGTTGCATCCCAGCTTGGGGGAAGACCCTTTAGAACATTCTTCCAATCCAAAGTACCGGCACCAGTGTGGTAGGGGAGAGTGGTGAAGGTGGTGATGGTGTGGTTGGTTGGGATGTTGAGGGAACCGAGGTAGGTAGGGGTGGTGAGGATCGGATGATAAGAGGTCGTGCAGTGGTAGAGGCAGGTATGTTGGGTGACAGCTGGGGTGTTGGTGGTGATGGTTGGATGATGAGGGGTCACGGAGTGGTGGCGACTGGTAGGTTGGGTGACAGTCGGATGATGAGAGGCCAAGGAGTGGTGGAGGTCGGTAGGTTAGGTGATGCTTGGTGTGTTGGTGGTGGTCTAATTATTAGATGTTGGGGAGGAATGGTGGTTGGTGGGTTAGATGTTGGCTAGGGTGTTGGTGGCGGTCTATTGATTAGGCACCGGGGAGGAATGGTGGTTGGTGATGGTGTGGTTTGGTTTTGGGGTATTTGGGCTAGTTGTGGGCCGGGGGCGGCTCTCAATATAAAAAATATGGTGCGAGTTGTGGGTGGAATTGGTCTGGTGGCCATGGCGATGGTTGGATCCTCTACCTGCCAACCCTGGGAGTGGTTGGCTGACTCCTCAACGGCGGAGTGGATGAGGCCGAGTAGCTGGTTTGGTAGGGCTGGTGCTGGTGCTTGAGTGGGTGCATGTACCAAGAGCGGGTCTTGAACTATGCCCAGGCTGGGCTACTACTGTGCTTGTTGTTGTTGTCGCCATGGTTGATTTTGTCGTGCCTCCATTGCTTGTATGGACTCCCCCATCTATGTCTAGTCAATATTCCCCTGATCATTAAGGTCGTGAATGTAATCCTTGAATTGGAAGCAAACTTCTACAGTATGCCTAGGATACCGATGGTAGGCGCAGTTCTTTGTCATGTCCGTATTCACCAGCCATCCTTCTCTCTCCTTCAACAGCTTCAATTGTTGTTCAGCCATCAATGCATTAATAATATCGGTGAGGGGGAATGACAGTTAACAATAGTACTCTTTCTTTGGTCCCCCCTTTTAAGTTGGTTGGCTGGTGGTAGCACTTGGTTATAGGTAGGTTGTTGTTGTGGTTGTGGTCGGTTATAGGCAGGTTGTTGTTGAGGCTCTCAGTTAAAGGCATGTTGTTGTGGGGGTGCTCGGTTGTAGGTGGGTTGCTATTGAGGTTGTTGAGGTGGTTGAGGAGTTGGTTGAGAAGTTGGTTGGTATTGTTGGTTGGGTGGAGGGTTCTGATATTAGTTTTGGTGATACCCACCCTAGTTTCCCATGGCATTGATACTCTCATTATTGACTACCCCTTGGTGGTGAGCCCTACAGGTGTAGGCTTTCTAGTGTTGTGGGGTTTGAAGTCGAACGAGTTGATCATGGAAGCGTCCTTAAATGGGCTTGGAGATATATCGGGTGCTATCATATAGCTCCCTCATGGTTGTTGGGTGGTGCATGATTAGGACATTGCAAAGGTTAGGCATGGTATTCCCAATGAGCATTCTCACATGCTCCTCCTTTGAGATGGTATCAACTAGCTTCTCAGCCATTCCCTTCCACTAATTGGCAAACCTGGTAAAATCTTCATCCAGCCTCATCTTTTCAACAATTAAGTCTGTTATCGAGTAGGTTGGCCCCACCCGGTCCTTATATCTCTGCAGAAACTTTGCCTTGACAATGTCGAAATCTACTGTCTCAAGGGAATCAAGAGAGTAGAACCAATCAAGGGCGGATCCTTCCAATGATCGACGGAAAAAGAAGGCAAGGGCTTTGCAGTCTTTCTTCTAGAAAGCAGAATCGTATAGGAAGCTCTTCAAGTGGTTGAAGGGGTTCCCAGTCCTATTATAGCTTTAGAAGATTGGCATTTCTGATGGAGGAAGATGTAGGACCGGGAAGGATGGAACATAAATTTTTGGGGTGGCTTTTGATTCCAAGTGATGCCTTAGCTCTTCAAAACGCTCATCCATTTGATTAAGTTTATCCATGAATACTTGGGTGAGACTAGGTTCATGAGCCACCGGTGCAAGGTATTTAGATGAATGAGTTGGAAGGGTTGGTTTGGAAGTAGGAGCTGACATGGAATTATTTGAATGCCCCACAACGTGATGAGTAGAGACACGACAGGGTTTCCCAGGAGAGTAGATGATGAGGGGCCTAACTGCCAATTGGGGTGGTGAGGGGGCTTGATCTCCCTTGACCGGATCTTGATTGGTGGGCATCTTGCCCTTAGTGGTGGATTGTATGATTGCAAAGGTCTCGGGATTAAAGTGAAGAGATATATCCTTGAGAGCTTGTTCTATAGTATGTGAGGCAGATCAATGAGCAGGATCTTGAACTTCGGGCTCCATTATGGCATTAATATGACTCTCTAGTTGGACCATAGGTTGCTGAAGCTCGTAGTGACCCATCTCGTACTCTTCTTGCTCGTAGTAGTCCGACATCCCAACGTGTCTTCCGAACCTTAGCATCATGGGAATCCTGTCAAACTTTCTAAAAAGATGGTTGAAAGAAACAAGTGAAAGGTGTAAATGCAAAGAGAATTTTTGTTTGTTATGTTTTTGTTTTGTTTGATTTTATTTGGTTTCAAATTTTTTGTTCGGCAAGCAAGTTGAACAAAAAAATTAATGTGATTTTTGTTTTGTTGTTTATGTGTTTTGAAAGGAGATTTTTTTTCTTGTTTTCAATTGTGGTGAGCAAGCAAGTTATGCAAACAAGTTCTTAGAATGACTACTCAACAATTATTGGGTTGAAATCTTAGATTTGATAGATTGTTAGCAATTGTTCACTCAAGTAGGTATGGTTCCTATTACTTTAATCTTTAAGACCTAAGGTTGTCACCCAATCACCATGAGTAGGTATTGGGTTCTTTAGGTTTTGGGAAAGTGGTACAACCGGCCCAATCATGCAGAGAGGAATACTCTACGGATGGGGACATAGGGAGGCCTTGATTGAAACAACCAAATCAACTAAGAATAAATATCTTAGAAGAGAGGTTAGAATCCACCTAGAAGGTGTTTGAAAGGTGAGGGTGTGTTGGGAGAGAGAACCCCCACCTCGAATGCCCTACGAATTGGAACAAGTCTGGTACCCGATGAAAAAAACTAATGCAAAAGTAAAAATGGAGGGTAAGAGGAGAAGAATCAAACAATGTGCACAAGCATGAAAATGAAAGAAAGCTATTAAGTAAATCAAGCAAGAGTATGCAAGCAAGACAAGCAATAAAACAAGTAACTATAAACTAACAACTAAACGGTGGTTCGCATGGGAACCCGCTTGTGATGGAGTGCCCAAGTGGGGACAAATCTGAAGTGAAGATAAAAGGGATGGTCCATGTGGGGACCAATTTAAAAATAGAATGGCTCATTTGGGAGCCAGGTTTTTGGAAAGGTTGGTGGTTCACGTGGAAACCGATTTTTGAAGGAAAAGGGGTGGCTCATGCGTGAACCGGTTTGTTTGATTTGAAAAAGGAAAGGAAGGCCACATGGGACCAATCTAAAGTGGTGCAAAGGGTGGTCCACTCGGGGACCGATCTAAAAGTGGGTTGGTTCACACGGGAACCAATTTCGAAAAGGGGTTGGTTCATGTGGGAACCGGTTTTATGAAGAAAACGTGGTTCACGCGAGAACCAGATGAAAAATGGAAAGAGGGCCACGCAAGGGCAATCTGAAGGTGTTGTAAAGAGGTGGTCCATGCGGGGACCGACTTGAAAATAAGTTGGTTCACACAGGAATTGTGTTGGAAAGAAAGGTGTTTCATGTGGGAACCGGTTTATAAGAAGAAAAGAGTTGTTCAGGCAGGAACTGAGTTGAAATTGAAAGAAAGCAAGTCAAGTCCACATGGGGGATAGTCTTGAATGAAGAGTAAACAGCAAGTTTTAAAGGGAACTGAACATGAGAAAGGTGAAAGACAAGTCAGTTCGCGTAGGAACCAAGTCGGAAAACAACTAGTTGCATGAATCAATCAAGCTAGCACGATTAAAGACATTGGTTGTCCCACCGTGGTCACCAAAAAGCTATCGAATCCATAAACGGGTTCAAGATTGGCACCTCAAGAAACGGTGAAAGATAGAATAGGGGAAAGGGAGTGAATCAGAAAAAACTCGGAAGACGTCTCTACTCATCCCAGAGGGTGCTCCCAATCAAGGATCCCTCTCTTCTGAATCATTAATCAATCTACTTGATCCTACCTCCACTATAAATAGCACCTTTCTTGCTTTGTCTTCAGTAGGTCAAGTTAGGTTAGGAAATAAGAAAGTCAGAGGTAAATGAGTTCCAAGTAGATATCTGTAGCAATTGGCGCAGAAATGTGTAGAGTGTGCAAGACTGCCAAACTTTTTAGAGAATATCATCCAGCTGGATGAAATCCAATATGAGGATGAGCATAACATAGATCATATTTTGGGAGTATATGAGGTGGTATCAGAGAAGGATCTTGAATCTGAGCATGAAATCGACGACTTGGCTGATGCGTATGCATCTGGACTTAGAAGATTTGAAGAACCATCAGCCATAGGGAATGAACCAACCAAAAAACTGAATTTAAGAACCATAGAAGATTCTAAGACTATTCTCATCAGTGCAAACCTCACTCCCTCAGAAAAACAACGTTTGATCAATGTTTTGGAAGAATACAAGGACACGTTCGCATGGACATATGAAGATATTCTGGGACTAGATAATTCATTGGTTGAACATAGATTAACCTTGACACCTGGAACTACCCCAGTTAAACAAAAGCTCATGAGGTTCCACCCTGATATTGCACTCAAAATAAAAGAATAGGTCGACAAACTACACCAAGCAAAATTTATTATAGTCATCCTATATCTGCAATGGGTGGCTAACATAATCCATGTTATGAAGAAGGATGGATGGGTTCGATTTGCATAGACTTCAGAGACTTGAACTGAGCGTGTCCTAAGGATGATTTTCCTTTGCCTCATATCGATGTTTTGGTTGATAACACAGCTAGATTTGAAATGCTTTCATTCATGGATGGTTATTCTGGATACAATCAGATCTGGTTAGCCAAGGAGGACCAATAGAAGACCTTTTCCACTACACCTTGGGGAATGCTGGTGTCATGCCCTTTGGGTTAAAGAATGCTGGTGCTACATATCATAGGGCTATGATGGATATCATTCATGACATGATGCACCCCCTTGTAGAGGTGTATGTGGATGATTTGGTTATCAAGTCCAAGAGTCGAGAAGATCATGCCGAAGTACTAAGGAAAGTTTTACAATGAGCTAGAGAATACAAGCTGAAAATAAACCCTAAGAAGTGTGCATTTGGAGTTTCATCAGGAAAGCTACTAGGGTTCATAGTAAGCAAAAGGGGCATAGAGATCGACCCAAACAAGGCCAAAGCAAACATTAGTATGCCTCCCCCAAAGAATATGAAGGAGCTTCAAGGATTGATTGAGAGGTTACAATTTGTCCGCCGGTTTATCTCACAACACTCCCAAAGGTGTAAACCATTCTATGAGTTAACCAAGATGGGGGCCAAGTTTAAATGGGATTCAAAGTGCCAGGAGGCATTTGATGGGTTGAAAACATACCTGGCAAGTCCCCCTATACTTAGACCACCAATTCTCGACAAGCCCTTGGTCCTCTACATTTTGGTTCTTGAGAACTCTCTTGGGGCAATACTTGCACAAGTTGATGAAGAAGGGAAAGAGCGAGCTACTTACTACTTGTCCAAGATGTTTGATGCTTGTGAGCTGAAGTACACTATGGTAGAAAAAACCAGTGCTGCTCTTGTATGGGTGGTTCAGAAACTCAAGTACTATTTTCTTGCTCACCAAGTCAAGCTCATTGCTCATATCAATCCCATCAAATTTCTGTTAGAGAAGATAGTTTTAACTAATCGGTTAGGGTGATGGCAAAGCTTCTTGTCCCAATTCGATATCACCTATGTTCCGCAGAAGACAATCAAGGGCTATGCTATTGCTAAACACCTTGCTCATCATCTCATACCCATCTTTCACCCAGTCAGGTCAGAGTTTCCGGATGACGAACTAATGTTAGTCCAATTTTTCAAACTTTAGACATTATATTTTGAAGGGACTCTGAACTCTCATGGTAGAGGGATAGGTATTGTTCTTCTATCACCAAAAGGTGTCACCATTCCATAGGATTTTTAGCTTCACTTTCCAGCAACCAACAACATAGCTGAGTATGAAGTCTTGCTGGCCGGGTTGGAGGCCGCTCACTTCCATGGTGCCACTGAACTGAGAGTGATAAGTGATAGTCAATTAATCCTACGCCAAGTCCTATCTAAATACCGAACTTCCCATACAAACCTCAAACCCTACCAAGAGCTCACCACCTGCTACATCAAGCTATTCTTCAAACTCACCTTTGTCCATGTCGCCAGTTCTCAGAATGTTCTTGCCGATGCCTTAGCTTCACTAGCTTCATCTTTATCTGTCCTGCTAGTCTGGCAAGTGCAGACTATCCACATCTATAAGAGGTCAATTCCAGCTATTGAGGATGGATGTTTTCTAAAGGTTAAGGAGAGGTTCAATAGAAAGGGATACTTCGAACACAAAAAATAAATCTCTTTAATTGAGTTGGAAAAATTAGAAGAAGGTGAGAGACCTTGGTATGATGGGATTGCGAGGTATTGCCAAGATCAGTCATATCCGCCTGGATCAACCACCAAGAAAAAGAAGGCAATCATAAGAGTATCCTAGAGGTATACAATCTGAGGAGTGCTCTACAAGCGAAGCCTAAGTGGAATCTTACTTACGTGTCTTGATGAAGAATAAGCCGAGTTGGTGCTGAAGAAGCACATTCTGGAGTTTGTGGTGGTCATGTGAATGCCCAAGCCCTTGCTGAGAAAATCAACCGACAAGGGTATTATTGGCCAACTCTAGAAGAAGACTGCTCCATCTTTGTTCGGCACTGTCATTCATGTCAACTCCATGCCGACAAGATTCATTCTTCCGCATCTTCTTTTCATCCAATTCATGCCCCGTGGCCCTTCACCATGTGGGCTTTTGATATTATTGGCCCTTTGAGTGACCTCAACTCTGAAATGCGCTCAAAATCATTTCATTTTGACGCTGAAATTATTGGCCCCTCTGAACTTTACAAAGTGGGCTGATGCGGAAGCATTCGTGGAGATTAAAGCGTCAACAGCTTGCTCTTTCATCAAGTGCAACATCATTGCAAAGTTCAGGATCCCCAGCGACATCATCACTGATAATGGGCTACAATTCCTCTCTCAAGATCTATATGATCTTTGTAACAGGTATCGCATTTCATTGCATCATTCATCACCATACTATTCTCAAGGCAATGGTCAAGTATAAGCCACCAATAAAACCTTAACTAAGATCATCAAGAAATCTTGTAAGTCTAGCAAGTTTATCGAATGGCCTGATAAACTTGTAGATGCCCTATGGGCTTATCGTACTTCTGTAAGGATGCCAATTGGACAAACCCCATATGCTTTGGCATATGAGATGGAAGCAGTGGTCCCCTACGAAGTATTACTTTCATCTCTCTGAGTTCAGCTTGATAGGGATATTCCTATTGATGAGAGACGAGAATCTCTCCTTGCACAGCTTGAACTCTTGGATGAAAGAAGGCTAGCTGCCACCGAGCATGCCTGGACTTACCAGAACAGACTTAAAAGGTTTTATCAAAAGAGGGTGGTTGAGTGAAAATTCGAGATTGGTGAGATGATCATTAAAAGAATTTTCGTTAAGCCAGGGGGTCCCCGCTCCAAATTGCAACCCAACTGGGAAGAGCCTTTTGTAATCACTGAAAAGTATCCAGGCAATGCATATAAATTAACTAATGTAGATGAAGAAAAAATAAATCATCCTTGGAATGGAGTTTACCTCAAAAGGTACTTTCCATAAAAAATGGAGAAATCACTGGTATAATCTCAAGTCATCGATCCTAGGCTGTTCGTGAGAAGTCAAGGGTAGGTACCATCCTACACACACAACACCTCCTGATCCTAGAATCCAGACAACCTAACACTTGCAAAAGGCAAGGAAGAAATCTAGAAATGGAAGGAGTACCCTTACCCTATTCTCTTCTACTCGGTCTAAGATAGGGAGAGAAGATTAGAGAGGGGTAGTATCAAAAACACTTGCCACCCTAGTAGGAGGCCATCTCGGAGAGTGCAAAAGGGTGCCAAAAGATGGGCAATGAGTTCCAAGAATAATAGTCAAGGCAAAAGGCACTAAAAGATGGGCAATGTACCCACGGGTCAAAAACCTGTCTAAATATGTGCCACATAGAAGAACAAAAAATAGGAAAGACCCAAAGAAGCCGAACCCTAACGGGAAAATTGAGTGTGAGTAGAGAAATCCCTCTCAACATATCCAAACCTTATCAAGGATTTCCTCTATAATCTTCCTCCTTAAACCCCTAGGGTAGGGTGAACTGACCGAATCCAGGTGGAACCCAAGCCGATCAAAGGAAGAAGGTTAGAAGGATTCTAAGTAGGGAACTTTATTTTGCACATGGTATCTACCACTTGAGTCATCACATACTTCAAAGACCGATGAATTCTCTCAAATACCAGCATTTTCTCCACAAAAAAATTGAATATTTCAAGAAGAAATCCAAAAAAAATTTGCATATTTCAAAAATCTAAAAAAATGCATATTTTAAAAATCCCAAAAAAATGCATATTTCAAAATCCTAAAAGTTTTCCATTTTTCAAAAATCTAAAAAAAAATAATTTGAAAATTCAAAAAAAAAATATTTTAAAGAAAACCCAAAAAATGCATTTTAGCTCAGTCATGATCATTGCCTTAGTTGCATCCATATTTATTTTTCTGTCATGCATATTTCCATTCCTACATTGCATGTCCATTTTTGTTTTCATTTAGCTTGTTAAGAAGGCTCTTCCCTTTGACCTATGTCAAAGTTGACCATAATAGGCAAATGATCCCTTCTAAGAAGACTCTCCCCTTTGACTTAAAATCAAGGCAAATGATATACAGGCAAAGGGATGAGACATGGATAGAATTGATCTTTTTGTTAAGTGTCTTTAGGCACTACATAGCAAGGAGGGTGGATTCTAGCCACACAGATAAGTTTTCTTAACTCTCTCCACATTTGCTTTTTTTTCACTCCTTATTTTTCGCCATGTTAAAAAGGCTATGCCCTTTGACAAAAGCAAAGGGCCAAGCCACCAAGTCATACTAATCAAAATTGTCGAAGTGATGTTGCAGACACAACCAAAACAAGACAAGTAGACACAAACATTGATTCATTCATGAAACAAGATACAAGTCAGAAGCCTAATACAGTGATACTGGGCATACAAATCATAATCTACTCGTCCCTACGCTCAGGAGAAGAAACTAAGTAGTTAGCCACACTTAGAGTCTGGCTCCTCTCTATATCAGCTCCACCCCATGCTGTGTGGCCCTGACTCTGGTGCGAGCTGCTCTGGTGGGTCCGTGTGCCGCTCTGGTGGCTGCCACTCTGATGGGTGCCAGTCTGATGGGTCTGGCTCCGAGTAGACTGGCAGGCCATCTCACTGTTAAAATGTAGTTCTGCTTGACCAGAAACAATATCAATCTATGTCTGGTACTACCTCTGCTTCATGGCACAAATCACGGCATCTCGCTCGTGAAGGGCAGTTGTATGTTGGCTCTCCATCTCACGAAGTGCCTCGAACTGCTCATGGAGGGCAACAATGTGCTGGTTCTCTTCCCCACAAAGAGCCTCAAAATGGCGCAGGTCCCATGCCAGTAGCTCTACATTAAAGTCCAATCAGAGCTGAGCCATCTTAAGAGTGGGAAACCGAGCCTACAGCTCAGCCTACAAGGCCTGGATCCTGGAAGAGGACTCTAAAGAGGAAGCAGTAACTGATCGCTCAAGTGCAGCCACCTACAAGCAATCTATAAGACTTAGATAGTGAAAGAACAAGTCTGGTAGCAACTATCAAGATGTTACCATGATCTCCTTCTCTGCTAGAGATTGTCTTGCGGCAGCCATCTCATCTCATAAGGCTCTCACCGCCTCATAAGAAGAAACAATCTCTGAGCGGGCCATGAGTTGCAAGTACATAAAGCAAGTCAAATATGTGGCAGTATAATTAAAGAACACAAGACATACACATACCTCTGCCTGTAGAGCTGTGTTGAGAGAGGCCACCTTCTTCTCCAACTCATGGATTTGTGTTCGATACTGGGTGAGCACGCCCGGGGAATCCTGAAAAAAGAAATTTTATGAGACAAGGCAATGCATTGATAACAAAGAGACAGTGGAAAAAGCTAACCTGGCCAACATAGTCAAAAGGATGACCGTAGGCCACACCATAATGGCGAGTGAACTCCATCATCACGACAGTCAAGAAAACTGATAGAAATGTATGCCCTACAAGTCAATCATATATGATATGATTCAATATTTCTAGAAATATCTCATTCAATTAAATAGGCAAAACTTCGTTACTAGCTTTTATTAGAAGCGTATATCGTAATGAAGTCCTTGATCACATGTAATGATGATTGAATCATGATGAGATCATGACAATGAGATCGATCATCTAGAGGTATGTTATCTAAATGTTCCTAGTCATAGGATCTTTGAGATAAGTCATCGAGAATCCGAATAGACTAGTGTGTGTGATGTCTTCTCATGTGATGAGAATGACCAATCTCATTGGTCATTAGTGTGGGGACACTGAGATACACACATAGGTGCTCATTAATAGAATGAGTTCACTGAACTGACCAATTTAGGAAAACCTGATTGGTATCTTACTGAATTGTCTATCAGGTTATTCTTACATCTCAAAAGCACGGTTGGATCTTTGACCTAAGTCCCCAAAGATGTCTTATAGGATATATCTTGTACTTTGATTATTGACTTATGGATCACCATCTTGATGGTCCAGTATAATTGACGTATTGGATGCAAGAGAAACTCGGTGGAGGCAATTGAGTGGACAACAAGGGATCGTTCACTCTCGGTAGGAGAGAGAGAATGTCTTAGGGGATAGTACTCTAAATCCTTGGCCAAGGTACTTAGGATAATTAGAAAAGGAGTTTTTCAATTGATTCGAACCTGAGAACAGGATCCCATAGAGTTGGAATATTTAGGGGTTGATAATCAGTGCCAAACCCCTAACCGACTGGGACATTGTATGAATGAGGATTTAAATCTATGTGCTAATTGATGATAGAAAGGCTCAATGGATGTTATTTAACTCCCCAAAGTCATTTGGTATCATAGAATGTGACTTGTACCCTTTATGATCAGAAAGCCATAAAAATTATTATCGAATAATGATTTGGATTTAATTTAAAAGATTTTTTTTAATTAATTAAGGCTTCAACCAGATTGACTATTGGGCCTAATGGGTCACACACATTAGATCTGGTCAATAAGATGGTAGCATGGATGTAATTTTATAGAAGTTTTAGGTTTTTGTGAAAAGTTCCATCTTCTATATATAAATGGCTTATAAAGTCAAACCCTAACAAGCCATAGGGCTAGAGCACGTCCAAAGCATCCTCTCTTTCTCCTCTCTCCTCAAGAAGGTGATCTCCCATGGTCAAGCTTGGATCTAGAAGGTTTATGGAGGCCCGAAGGAAGGGAGAACTCGTCTATTGAAGCAGAATGTGTGGATACCATTAGAGACCGGACACTTGAACGATTTTCAGCAAGGAGGAATGTCCTCTCTTCATCCATGGTGAGGGATTTTAAAATCCCATGAGGTACTCTCGTTCTACTTCATATTCGGTTCCCGATTTTACTCGTTTAGCACTGACCAAGGCAAAGATCATGGTTTCAAGAATCAAATATTTTTCTGCTGTCATGTATTGATTCCTTACAAAAATCATAGTGCCCTCGACCTCCCAGTTCTCTAAGCTAGATCGGTACTGGGTAGCCTAGTTCACTGAATGTGTGTCAACCCCTTGGTGCTATGGCTGTGTCTAGAAGGAGGAGGAGGGCACCACTCCTGATAACCACCAAATGTCCGCATCATGAGGTGAACCTAGAGTGGCTCCACCTCGTTCAGACAATGGAGGCAGATGTCACGGCTGAAGAGATGGGCATCCTTTTCTACCCACTTGGCACTCTCGTCATCTGTGGTCAAATATGGGTGCCAGCATACCTACAAGAAAGGAAAGGATCAACAATCAACTAACAAAAGTAGAGAAGAACATGGAGACATACCCGTGTCAGAGAAAGACTCAACAAGTCGCCTCAAAGAAGAAGGAGCTAGTGTGCATGGGAAATGGTGTCATAGATGGCGTGCCAGCATGCCATCAAAGGCAGGCGACATGGGTGATCCAGTCGACCTCGGCCTAGTGGAAGGTAATGGTAACTCCACACCTGAAATTAACACTTTGTTAGTACAAGTATAACATGCAACAGGAAGGAAAGTAACAAAAAAAGAAATACCTGAAGAAAAGGGCCGCCCACAGAGATAGTACCACTATCAGAAGAGAGACTGGCAAATAGATGCGCCAGGAACGCTGCACCCCAGGCATACTCGCCAATGGACTCCACATCAGCCAAGAGTGGAAGGAACTGTAGGTGAACCTTCTCGATCTTGTTGCCCAACAACAAGCGACCAAAAAAGAAGAGCAGAAATTGGTGGAGATCTTGATCCACCTTCACTGATTAAATATTATTTAATCAACTAAATATCTTAACGTTACAAGGACACAATTGTGATGGGAAGTGTGGCGACTGTGTCTCTATGGGCAAGAGTTGGAGAAAGAGAGTGCATGAAGACTGGATCAAATAGTTTGGAGGCAGAATTTTCTTTTTGTCCTCTTTTCTTTTTCGTTGATAGATATTACACAAGCCAACAAGCCTAATTGCAACCTCAGGTGCTAATCCATTCCGATCTTCACTCCAGTTGAATTGGGTCTGGTCGAGTCAAGACTTGATGACTGGGTCATGACTTGGTCAGATTTGATTGGGCCGAGTTGCCCAACTACTAGCTTGGGGCTCTCCGAGAGACCTTCCCACTCCCTTCCCCACCTCTCTTTTTTTTTAATTCTATCACCTCTCTCACTATAAAATCTCTCTCACAATCTGTACAAGGAGAAATTTGTGTTGCTTCATCTAGAGAAATAGCCTATATTTGTTATCTCAATTTCTTTTTAATTCTAGTTTATAATAAGAGTCCTATTTTCAGTTTAGACTTTGAACTTGTATATATGTGGGGTTATTATTATAGTTCGGAACCATAGAAAGATATAAGGTGAAGTAGGCAAAAATTGTCCTCAAAATATATCCGGGTTAGGTCGGGTTGGGTCGGGGTCGGGTCAATTTGAATCCAGTTTGACCCGACCCCGACCCAACCCGACCCGGGTTTAGTTGGGCTGGCCGATCCAGCCCCCAACACCCACCCATGCTACGTTTGAGGTCAATAACTACAAATAGAGTTCAGATCACCTCAAGCCCCTGGTGAAGGGAATATCCTCAGTCTCCAATGAAAATCAGCCACGACCGTAGGCAACTTAAGTGACGGTTCAAATAACAAGTTTGGTGAACCGCTAGTAAAAAAGACTGAACCACTACCGATGCTTTACTAAGTCACTACCCATCGGTAGCGAGTTGTATTAAGGTTAGTAGTGAGTTAGTAAGGTGTCAGTAGCAGTTCAATAATGGTTCATTGACTAATTAACCCACTACCGACGGAGTTGAACTGCTACCGATGCCTTACTAGCTCACAACCCATCACATAAGTGGCCGGTATTGTGGCATTTTTTCATTGGGGACTAAGGGTACTCCCTCTGCCCGAGATTTGAGGTGATATGCTCTCTTACTAATAACGTTATCATCGTCCCCATCCCCATCAATCATTGTCAACCAATACTAGCCCATCAGCCTGTTTCCATGTTGATTTCCCCGTGCAACGATTAGATCAAACGTGAAGCATGGAGGTGGGAATAATAAGCCCAGGCGACCTCGTCAGACCATCTCTTACATGAGAGCGGATCACCTCAGTCCCACGGTGGAGGGAGAAGCCTCAGTCCCCAATCAGGGGCGGCCACATACCCCCGTCACTTAAGTGGCGGTTCAAGTTATGTTACTGAACCGGTTCGGTGAACCGCTACCGAAAAGGGTTGAACCGCTACCGAGCCCTTTGTAAATCACTACCCGTCGGTAGTGAGTTACAAAGGGCTCGGTAGCGGTTCAGCCCTTTTCGGTAGCGGTTCACCGAACCGGTTCAGTAACATAACTTAAAAGTCTTGAACCGCTACCGAAAAGGGCTGAACCGCTACCGAGCCCTTTGTAAATCACTACCGACGGGTAGTGATTTACAAAGGGCTCGGTAGCGGTTCAGCCCTTTTCGGTAGCGGTTCACCGAACCGGTTCAGTAACATAACTTGAACCGCCACTTAAGTGACGGGGGTATGTGGCCGCCCCTGATTGGAGACTGAGACTTCTCCCTCCACCGTGGGACTGAGATGATCCGCTCTCCTCTTACATCGTTGAAAAGAAATCTTAATAAAAGGCAACAATCAAGCAACACCCTCGTTAGGAGCCCGTTCACGGGCGGCAAAGGAAGAGACTCCCCCACAACCGCATTCTTTCGCTGGAAGCTTGCGAGATTCGATCTGCAGACATGACATTGATGCGCCGCGCTTTAACGAAAGTATGTACAGGTGATGATAATTCTATAATACGAGTACTGCATGCATCAGCTAGCGCAGGACCAGGAGAGAGGCGGCCTTGTTCCCAACCCTCCAATGGCGACAAACCGCAGCGATGCGCGCGGGACGGATCGTTACAGCGTGGACGCTGTTTGAGCTCGGGCCGCGAGCGGAGGTTCACAGGGCAGCCATATGCGGGTGCTCTGGGACGATTATCATGATCGACCCTCTGGGGCCACATCAAATCCCGCCGCCTCCAGCAGGACACACGCAGCCCGGCTGGCCGCCTACAGGACCTTGGCGTTTCCCTGGGAAGATTCCGTAGTGTTGGGTATTGGCAGACAGAAGGAGACCGGAGTCGCCTCTGATCTGTGATCTCCCCCCATCATCGTCGCCATTGTGAGCCGAGGATCCCCACCGGAACAGATTGGCCCTCTTACAAATCTAAAAACCATCGATGACCGTGGAAATAAGAAATCAGAAAATCAACAGTCCTTGTTCTTCATGCGGGTGTCTTGAGAAAAGTTTCTCAAGTCAGACACAAAAAATTAGGATGGAGATATGACTCGCGGAATTCACAAAACACTAGTGCAAATTGTTTCTTAGACAATGGCAGTCACTGTGGTGTTTTATACTATAGTCAACGGTTCGTATTGTCGTTTGTACAAAGACAACGGTTTAATCATCGGCTAAGTGACGTGGGCTTTGCCCGCGTCGTCTATTGTATAGACGACGTCAAATCAACCGTCGCCTGTTCAACACCGTCGGCTTTTCTATGAAATTTGAGTGAACTTTCAAAAGTTTAGACGACGATAATTATCATGTACTGTTACTGAGTGCCGACGTTAACTTACGTCATCTATTCAGCATAGCTAATGATATTTTTTGTTGTCTATTAATTATAGGCGACGATGAAATCAACTATCTATAGAGTATGATATTTGACATTTTGTGTTGTTTATCGACTATAGCCGACAGAAACTTTCATTGTCTATTGTACTTAGGCAACACAAAATGTCGTTGTCTACTTATCGTAGGCTAAAGTGGATAGCACAATGTACGTTTAAAAAGCTGATGTTAACAATAATTATCTATTCACAAAAAAAATATATTAATCGTAACATTTTAAAGAACGTAATAAATAAAATTATTATGTTATAAAATATTTTATGCTCATGTAATAAAAAATTATTTTATACTAATATTATTAATATGATGAATGCCGTGTCATTAATAGTTATATTTCAACTACTTGTACGAAATATGTCTATATATTATTATATATATATTAGTTACACTAATCACTATTACAACGTCCCTAGAAAATAATATTTTGCATCCCCAGCTCAATATCAACTTCTCAATTTAATGAACTAAAAGTAAACAAATAATCACAAAATATTTCATATGACATATAACACTCCACAAAAAGTGAACAAACAGTCACATAGTTAAATGTGTAAGCTACAAAATTCATGTCCGCAATCATTCGTGAGTAATCAAAATTTACAATTAAACAAAATATATGTAAGCGGATGCTTTTTTGAAAATCTATCCGAACATGCAAATTTAGCAAAGCTTATTGTAATGCCACTACATTGTCCTCGTTCGGAAATCCTGTCATCAAGTTGAGAGAGAAAATAAATGAGATATTTAGACAAATACCGTAACAAATGCAGAAATCTAATACAATTCAAAATTTGGACTTAAGAAGATCATATCAATCAGGGGACTGTCTTCCTGGTGCAGTGCTGGAGGCCCAAGCAAGGCTTCTTGCTAGACTAAGGGGAATTTCTGTCACAGGAAGTAGGTTAGTGTATTTCTTTCTCATGTCCACTTCCTTTAGCCAAGTCTCCTTGGATCTTTGTTTTCAAAATTTATGAGTGGAGAAATAGAATGCATGAGACTGACCATAAATAATTTAAGATTCAGACATGATTTATGTTGAGTAGTATAATTCATAGCTATATCCGCTATGTCTTCTATATATTTCTAATAGAGTTATCATTAAAAAAAGTATCAACTCCACCTTCTTTTAATGTCATCATCCTTGATCAAGAAAATTGACAGAAAATCTACCCAAATCCTGGAGATTTATCAACGTGGTATTTAATATATAAATGTACATGTTGTATTTATACAAGTGGTATTTAATATAGTCATAAATCATCATAGATAAAGAAACAAAAAATTGGAATAATGTTGGAAAGGAAAAATTGGTAGTGTTTGAAAGGAATAATACAAACATAAACGACAAGAAATTCAATAAAGAAAACACACCACTGGATGAAGAACCTGAATCGCTACTGGAACGACTTGAGCTATTGTACTTGCTACTTCTCATGGCTATATCCTTCTCTATCTCCAAGGGATGGATGTAATTAGAAGGAAAGAGAGTGTTTGCCTTTGTTTCTCTGCAAACTCAAGGTGGGTGCCACACTTTGCCGGTGTGCATGCTTATGATCATCTCACTGAGTGTGAGTGGCACCACAGCAGGCAGCACCTGGGGTCACTGCTCCTAGCTACCTATAGGAGGCTCCATTCCAGCAAGATATTCTGACTCTGAATGGTCACATGGATTAGCTAGGGCCCAGGTCCATCAAATCAAAGTTGGGACTAGAAATTGAAGGGTTGAATGGAAGCTAGAATTTGCCATACCCAACTGCAGTCAACCTCAATCCGAAATTCAGAATCCTTTAGGTTGTATCCTCTAAGTCTGAAACAAATAGCTGACTCTAGATCAGGAGTATATCTTGGCTGATCCCAGGTCAGTGTCCAGTTCACCAAGTTAGCCAAGGACCAAGGTCCATCAAAAAAAATTGGCCTCGGCTTATTTTACTCTTAGAAGGTTGATTACGCATACCATGGTACCTGGCAGGCACCAAGGCCATCTTTTGAGGACAACATGTTTTAGTATAGAAAGATGAAGAATCTAGGGCTTCAGGGCAGGAACATATGCTATGTAGAGGGATACTTCCAGTTGTACCACTAACATTTATTGGTTTACAAGACCAAGGTTTCTAGTATGATATAATCAAGGGAAAAACAAGAACAAAATAGTAGACTGCACCCTAGTAACGAAATGGTTGAAAAGATGAACATATTAAAAGAAAAAAAATCTGAATGTCCAAAGGATGGGAATGAGCAGAAACTTGAAAGAAATTTAGAAAAAAAACCTTTAGGACCAAAGTTACATTTTTGAAGACGAAGTACCAATATCCGCTCTTGAATTTTCCACCTGTGGAAAAAAATGACCATAACACAAATTCAAGACCAAATTGACTACATTTCTAATGGTTGGTAGGATAAAAAGATATCTATTCAAAACTTACCATGGTATTTGATAAACGTGATGCAATTAATGATTCTAATGCATCTAAACGGATTTGCAATTTTCTTTCTCGTGCTTCATTAATTTCCCTTTCATTGTCAAGTTTCAACTGGGTATTTGGCAGCTGTAGTTGGGTGTCTTACAGCTTCACAGTAAGGTCTTTCACATAGCTATTTGAGTATTGATCTTGTATTTTTCTTTAGCTTGTCTTCCTTGACCACCCTAAGCCATACCCTCTCTCATAGCCTCCATGATGTCCATTATGTACTTCATCTAAGATGGGAGATAAAATTGACACTTCCGCGCTCCTTGCAAGCTCTTTTTCATTACATTTATCTATCACTTTCTCCTAAAATAACATGAAGAAAAACAGTTAGATGAAAATATTTTAATAGTAAAATATTTGTAAGGAATCAATACATGACAGCGGAAAAATTTTGATTCCATAAAACCATGATCTTTGCCTTGATCGATGCCGAACGAGTAAAATCGGGAACCGAATATGAAGTAGAATGAGAGTACCTCATGGGATTTCTAAAATCCATCACCATGGATGAAGAGAGGACATTCCTCCTTGTTGAAAATCGTTCAAGTGTCCGGTCTCTAGCGTTATCCACATGATCTGCTTCAATAGATGAGTTCTCTCTTCCTTCGGGCCTCCAGAAACTTTCTAGATCCAAGCTTGACCATGGGAGATCACCTTCTAGAGGAGAGAGGAGGAAGAGAGGATGCTTGGGATGTGCTCCAGCCCTATGGCTTGATAGGGTTTGGCTTCATAAGCCATTTATATATAGAAGATGAAATTTTTCATAAAAACCCAAACCTTCTATAAAATTGCGTCCATGCCCTCATATCATTGACCAGATCTATTGTGTGTGACCCACTAGGCCCAATAGTCAATTTGGTTGAAGCCTTAATTAATTTAAAAGAACAATTCCTTTAAATTAAGTCAAAACCGTTATCCGATAACAGTTTTTACGGCTTTCTGATCATAAAGGGTACAAGCCACATCCTATGATCCCAAATGACTTTTGGGGAGTTAAATAACATCCATTGAGCCTTTCCATCATCAATTACCACACGGATTTAAATCCTCGTTCATACAATGTCCCGGTCGGTCAAGAGTTCGGCACTGACTGTCAACCCCTAAGTATTCCAACTCTATGAAATCTTGTACTCATGAATGGATCAACTGGAAAACTCCTTTTCCAATTATCCAATCTACCTTGGCCAAGGATTTAGAGTACTATTCATAGGACATTCTCTCTCTCCTATCGAGAGTGAATGATACCCTATTGTCCGCTCAATTGCCTCCACCAGGTTTCCCATATACCCAATCCATTATCTATATAGGACCACAATACTAAGTGATCCATCAGTCAATAGTCAAAGTACATAGAACGCCTGGCAAGACATCTTTGGCAACTCAGGTCAAAGATCCAACCGTGCTATTGAGATGTAAGAATAACCTGAAAGACAGTTCGGTAAGATACCGATCAGGTTTTCCTAAATTGGTCAGTTCAGTGAACTCATTCCACTAATGATCACCTGTGTGTGTATCTCAGTGTCCCCACACTGATGACCAATGAGATCGGTCATTCTCATCATATGAGAAAACATCACACACACTAGTCTATCCGGATTCTTGATGTCCCATCTCAAGGATCCTATGACTAGGAACATTTAGATCACATACCTCTAGATGATCGATCTCATTATCATGATCTCATCATGATTCAATCATCATTGCATGTGATCAAGGACTTCATTACGATATACGCTTCTAATAAAAGCTAGTAACGAAGTTTTGCCTATTTAATTGAATGAGATATTCCTAGAAATATCAAATCATATCATATACGATTGGCTTGTAGGGCATACATTTCTATCAATCTCCCACCTGCACTAAAGCCAATCACCCATCTGGCTGATCTCTATTAGCTCAAGGTGAAGCTCAAACACTCTTTGAGTAACTGCTTCAGTTAGTGGATCTGTAATGTTATTAGCGAAAGATACTCTACCTTTAATTATATCTCTATCAACTGCATTCTCTCTGATTCTATGGTATTGCCATAGAAGTTTGAAACTTCTAATGAGACTTTGGCTCTACCCCATTATTTTCCTAAAACAATGATACACTTTCAGAGAAGGTTGGGACAATCCCATAAGCTAGATGAACATCTTCATCTAGTCAGCTTCTCAAGCAATATACAGTTATTATTCAATCTACTTTAGATTAGTTGTAAAATTAGCAGTGTTCTCTTTAATGGAACTCTTCCAGCTCACTGCACCACCATTAGCTTGTCTTATTATTAGACTTATCTGATTAGAAGCTTGTGTTCATAAAACTACAAGATTTCAAGTCTTATCCTCCATACATTAGAGATATATCGTTAGTGCTTCTCAAGTACTCAAGGACATATCTCTAAATTATGCTGTGACTCTCACAAGGATTTACTTGATGAATGCTCATAACACTTAAAGCATTAATGAAGTCATGTGCGTATCATCATAAATGTGATAGGTCCTATTGCAAAAGCATAAGTGCTATACTAATGTGATCTCTTTATCTCTGAAGAAGTCTATAAAGACATCTCTTTAAAGAGATCAACTCCACACTACATAGATAAGAAACCTATCTTGGAGTTTACCATGTCAAACTCTTTGACTATGGCATTTACGCACATGAATTGGGTAAGGCCAAGAAACCTTTTAGATCTATCTCCATAGATCTTAAAACCCATATTAAGTTTGGAGGATTTATTGACAACTAGGCTCACTTATGATAACATATTTACTTCATTCTTAATGAGTAATATGTCATGCATATATCATGTCAAGAAGATAATAGCACTCCCACTTATCTTATATGAAAACACAAGGCATATCTTCATTCTCAATGAAGTCATAAGATTTAATCTCATTAAACCTTATCTACCATCTATGGGAAGTTTTACTTGAGTCCATAAATGGACCTTATGCACACACTATTTGGATGTTTTGGAACTTGATTCCCAAAGGTTGTATCATATAGACCTGTTTCTCAAAATAACATAGAGAAACACTATCTTAACATCCATTTGACATATCCTATAGTCATAGTGTGTAATAATCAAAATCCGAATGGATTAATTTCATGGCATAGGTAAAAGGTCTTATCATAGTCAACTATTTGACATAAATGATATCCCTTTTAACTATCCTTACTTTGAAGGTCTTTACCTTCTATTATACTTCAATCTATTCTTTAGTGATCTATTTATACCCTATAGATACTAAATCCTTAGGTGGATCAATCAAGTTCTGAACTTGATTAGAATAGATAGAGTTTATATCAGATTTTATTGTTTCTTCCCATTTTGAATCAATATCTCATATTGCTTCAATATAGATCTTAGGATCATTATCCTTTTATCTTATGTCTCATTCCTTTCATCAAAGATATGTCTCACATATCTCTTAGGTTGATTGGACACAAGAAAAGATCTATGAATTATCCTTGTGTAAATATAAGTTAGTACCTTAATAAAAGTGTCCATGGATTGTGGGACTGTAACACCTTCCATTTATACTGGCTCCCACTATCTTTCTTAAGGAGGGACTCTTCCTTTAGAAATATGGTGAGATGGGCAACTCAAATACCCTTCTCCCTAAGGGAGGCATTAATATCCTTAAATTTGCTAAGGATATCCCACAAGCCAACACTTTATAGTCTTATATTCCAACTTGATAAGGTTATACTTCTTTACCAAGCCAGACATTCTGAAATCTTAACTTGCTTAAGGTCAAGTTTTAATCCCTTTCCATATCTGATATGGAATAATTGGAATATATTTGGAAGGTACCGATTTAAGATCAAGTGCCTATATTGAGTGCTAACCCCTAAATAGACAAAGAAGAATTTTGCAAAGGTTGTCATTATCCATATTATGTCCTACACAATATGGCTTCTCATTTTAGCTACTCAATTAAGCTAAAATGTATAAGAGGTGTCCATCAAAAATTAGATTCTACTATCCTTCATTTATGTGTGAATTATTACTTAAGTATCCCCTCTTTGATCTCATCAAAGAGTTCTAATACTCTTTTCACTAATATTTCCTCTTCATTCTTAATCTCAAATAATTTCTCAAAGGTTTTGGATTTGTACTTCATAAAGTACATATGTCCTACCTAGAGAAGTCATCTTTGAAAATTAATAAAGTTGAAATATTTTCCTCTATCATTAATAGATATGGGCTAACATGCATCTAGATGCATGAGTTCTATAAACTCATTAGCCCTCTCTCCATGTCTAACAAATGAAGAGTTGGTCATTTTACTTAATAAGATAAGACTTACATATAGTTAATGATTCCAAATCATTTACCTATATGTTTCTATCCGAATAGTACTCCATAAGTCTTTTCTTATAAATATGACCGTACTACTAAACAATAGATTGATCAATATCAATCTACTTCACCTAATGAGGATTATTCACACATATTATAAGAGCATACATATCTGATATAAATAAACTCTTTATTATGCTCCCACTGGTAAACACTTTACCAGCTATTATAGAACAAATATTGCTTCCATACCCAAGAATAAATCATCATTTATTCAACTAGGAAATGAAAACAATGTTCTTATGGAAGGATAATTAAGACAACTCTAGAAGACTATAGAAAATTTGTATCTCCCACTAGTAATGATGCAACATTTTGTACCATTTCATATGTAGGTCAACAATCTTCTTTAAACCTTCATTTACTTGCTATTATCTACAACTCATTGTAGATATATGATGCATATCTGGTATCTCATACTATTATATGCATTCCTAGTATCTAATACTAGAATACACATATATAGTATCGTATACTATTGAATGAGTATTTAAGACAAGTAAATATTAATGACATAGATACATGGAGCTTCTCAAGCTCCATCTTTGCATTATGTGCAATACACTTTGCACTTCTTCTTCTACTTACCATCATCATGATAGTCGAAGAATGCTATGTCAAATTTGGGTTATAATATCTTGACTCACTTCTTTGACTTTTAACTATCACCATCTATCTCTATCTAATGATTTTATTTCTTTCTATTGGTCTCACCAATAAGAAGTATTCGAGATGTATTATTCTTATTACCTTTAATTAGCTCATCACCATGAGCCATGATAGATATCATATCCATCTATCCATGTTGCCACTACTATTTTTTATCTGATAGAGGCTAACACATCTGATATAAGGCAATTAATACATTTTTTCAATGAGATAAGATCTTATCTTCTCTCACATCATTAGATAGTGTAGGAGATACTTACTTCTCAAGTAGGATAGTCTATAGGTCAATCATGAGAACTATTCTCATAGTTCTAAACCAATATAAGAAGTGTGAGCCATTAAAATACTTAGCATCTAGTATGCTAGATTAATGGTGGTTTATAATATTCTACAACAGAGATATAATTATATCAACATTATAGACATTCATTAAAAATTAAGATATGATCTTTCATTCTAATTTATACTCCCACTAACTTTTCGACGAATTTGCATAACCCTCATTATGCAAAGACGGGATATGACGATAACATCCTAGTGGGGACCAAGACCCTACTAACTTTATGGTGATGACCTTGTGGTAGCACAACAAATCATCCCATACTTAATAGGTAGGCAACTATTGCCAGTTGCAACTCTTGCAACTCTTAGTCATTTAGCCTCTAGAGTTATGATCTTGTGGTAGCACAACAAACCATATACTCTAGTTAGGTCAAACCCGCTTGTTACGTTATGAGAATAGATTCTTAACATAGCCCTTGTGGTAGCACAACAAAGCCCTTGCAGAGGAGTACTGTAGCACTGCGGAACCCTAGAATTTGCCCAACTTTCGGGCCATATTTGGGGGGGTCAAACAGAGTCCAAAAAATCCGAAAAAATATGCGTTGGAATCCTTAAAGAATAAGGATTCTATTTAAATAAGTTTCATCTCATGAAAAATTCTATCCAACGCGCAGTTTATGGAGGAAGTTGCCACGGCCGCAATTAAACCAAACCGCAAATACCTTTCAAATTCGGTACCTCCAAGGGCCGTTGAGTGTCCAATAACTTATAGATGAGTTCTCTCTTTCTTCGGGCCTCCAGAAACCTTTCAGATCCAAGCTTGACCATGGGAGATCACCTTCTAGAGGAGAGAGGAGGAAGAGAGGATGCTAGGGACGTGCTTCAGCGCTATGGCTTGATAGGGTTTGGCTTCATAAGCCATTTATATATAAAAGATGGAATTTTTCACAAAAACCCAAAACTTCTATAAAATTGTGTCCATGCCCTCATATTATTGACCAGATCTATTGTGTGTGACCCACTAGGCCCAATAGTCAATTTGGTTGAAGCCTTAATTAAATTAAAAGAACAATTCCCTTAAATTAAATCAAAACTGTTATCCGATAACAGTTTTTACGGCTTTGTGATCATAAAGGGTACAAGCCACATCCTATGATCCAAAATAAATTTTGGGGAGTTAAATAACATCCATTGAGCCTTTCCATCATCAATTACCACACGGATTTAAATCCTCGTTCATACAATGTCCCGGTCGGTCAGGAGATCGGCACTGACTGTCAACCCCTAAGTATTCCAACTCTATGAAATCTTGTACTCATGAATGGATCAACTGGAAAACTCCTTTTCCAATTATCCAATCTACCTTGGCCAAGGATTTAGAGTACTATTCATAGGACATTCTCTCTCTCCTATCGAGAGTGAACGATACCCTATTGTCCGCTCAATTGCCACCACCAGGTTTCCCATATACCCAATCCATTATCTATATAGGACCACAATACTAAGTGATCCATCAGTCAATAGTCAAAGTACATAGTACGCCTGGCAAGACATCTTTGGCAACTCAGGTCAAAGATCCAACCGTGCTATTGAGATGTAAGAATAACCTGAAAAACAGTTCGGTAAGATACCGATCAGGTTTTCCTAAATTGGTCAGTTCAGTGAACTCATTCCACTAATGAGCACCTGTGTGTGTATCTCAGTGTCCCCACACTGATGACCAATGAGATCGGTCATTCTCATCATATGAGAAGACATCACACACACTAGTCTATCCGGATTCTTGATATTCCGTTTCAAGGATCCTATGACTAGGAACATTTAGATCACATACCTCTAGATGATCGATCTCATTATCATGATCTCATCATGAATCAATCATCATTGCATGTGATCAAGGACTTCATTACGATATACGCTTCTAATAAAAGCTAGTAACGAAATTTTGCCTATTTAATTGAATGAGATATTTATAGAAATGTCGAATCATATTATATACGATTGGCTTGTAGGGCATACATTTCTATCAATTGATACTTCCGTGCTCTTTGCAAGCTCTTTTTCATTACATTTATCTATCACTTTCTCCTAAAATAACATGAAGAAAAATAGTTCGATGAAAATATTTTAATAGTAAAATATTTGTTATAATGTGCATAGCATAAACTTACACATATGTCACGAGTATATTCGTTCGAGTACTCTCCATTTTTTCTTTGATGAGCTTTGACATATGAGATTAAAGTTGTATAGTCATCACCTAACTTTCCAAGCTGTACCCAAAGTATATTTCAGCTTTAGAAATTTTCAAAGAGATAAGAAAATTCTGTTTGTAGATTACAAATTTTGCTAATTTGCAGACGCTGTTTCTAGATTATACAACTTGTAGAATCTGTTTGTAGAATCTTTCTGCAGAAACTAATTTCAGAATCTGTCTGTAGAATCTAATTTCAGAATCTGTCTGCAGAAACTGATTTTAGAATCTGTCTGCACAATCTGATTTCAGAATCTATCTACACAATCTGATTTCAGAATCTGTTTACATATACATACATAATCAGTAAGAATCTGTCTACAGAATCTGATTTCAGAATCTGTCTGCATGTACATACATAATCAGTAAAAATCTGTCTAGATGTACATACATAATCAGTAAGCAAAATTTTGCAAAAGTATAAATAAGATAACAAATTTCAATCGATTCAAAACTTAAAAAATAAATAACTTACTTCATCATGATTATGTCGAGCAATTGATTTTGCTCCAAGTGTATGTGTTACGCGACTTTCTCCACGAATCTCCTTGTTTTTTCTTGATTCGATGTTTTTGTCTTCCTTTCTCCAATATTCCAAAAGTAAATTCCAATCGTATTAGGTTACTCTTTCATCTGGTGAGTTGTTAGGAATTGCACCTAAATCAACATTTATATAATAACTCCTCTTCAACCTACACCGCCAATCTCTCACTTTTCCTTGTATAGACTCGCGACAAAAATTAATGACTTTTGACATATTCATCAAGGTACCATCTTCGTCTACAAAATTGTAATCCACCTAAATGAAAGCAACGTAATAATATTAACATATCATAAGAATGAAACATGTTACTTAATAAAAGGATTTAACTTACCTCTATTTCTTTCATCACATCTTTAAAACTTTCATGACATTGTTGATCCCATTCTTTGTGCAAAGGAAAATAATTTCCCATTCGAGCAAACAATCCCATGAGTTGTGAAAGTTTTGAAGCCTCTTTTCCAATAGCTTGACCATTTATAAAGACACACCTCCACTTTTGTCCATGAGGTGGCTTAGTTGTTGCCAATTTAATATTGCCCCTAGTCCTTTTTTTATTATGATCAATGTTTGGTGTCAGAAATCTCTAATTCACTAGAATCACTTACATGAATATCATTTGAAAGGTGTGGTTCAACCTCAACTTCTCTTGCAACATTGATTGGAGGGAAAGTTGCATTGTAAGTGTTAGAACGTCTTCTCTTAATTCCAACATCTAAAATGATGATAGAAATTACTCCACCACAAAAAGTGTACATAAAAAATTTACTTGAAACCTTTATCTAAATATCTTACCACGGACTCTAAGAGCGCAAGAAGATCCACTTGTGAATCACTAAATTGAGTGTTTGCATATCATGATGATCGTTGTAAGAAGTACCTATACACAAAAGTAAATATGACATAAAAATATATATATGAACACAAATTTATTGAAAAGAATATATTTCTATCATTACCTTCATGTTGCTGGCTATAAGGAAGAGAAAACTCCTTTTCATTGTTAGAGTTAGAATCAACAATAGAAATCTGATTTTTCTAGAAAACTGATGACAATGGTCTAAATTTGGTTTTTGGAGGTATTTTCCTGCAAAAATATTCAAATTAGAAAAATAATTACAAGTGTTATCAAATAACTGAACAATCAAATTAAGAATTTACCGTCACTTGTTTTTATGTTTTTCTTCCAACTTCTTTCATCACTTTATTTGATATTGTTGTACCCACACCAAGCTCATTTCTCACCCAACAAATAACATTTTCGTCAACAATGTTAAGGTCGGCTGAAATTGTCGGCTCTATACTTGTTAAGGTAATCTCATCTTCATCATCCTCATCTTGGTCTTCATTCGTGGGTATCTCAAAAGTATCTCTTGGCTTCCATCGACAAACAACACTCCACTCTCCATCTAGGGATCTTTTGAGTAAAAAACTTGTTGGACTTGTGATGGAAAGATAAATGGTTCATTTTGGTAAGATAACAAACTTGTGTTAACCACTTTAAACTTATATTTATCAACTCTAACCCCAAATTCGTCATTCATATCATCCCATGAACACTTGAATAAGTGGATTGGTGGATTGGTTGCAAAGTTTCAAAAAAAACTTCTATTATACTTTCCAAGGTACCATAGAAGATGTCATTATTGTCACCAACAGTAGCGATTCCACTGTTTTGGGTAACATGCATGCTATCTGTAGATCGTGTCTCAAATTTGTATCCATTTACAAAGTAACCTTTGTATGAGAAGACATTATTCTTTGGACCTTGGGCAAGACTCATAGTTTCTTCAGACACCAGTGTTTGGTATCTTAAATTTTCAATCTAAAAATATTAAACAAAAAATTAGAATACATCCATGACTAAGATTGAAAAATAAGTTCTAACTTACATAGTCTCTAAACCATGTAACAAAATGATTATGTTGCTCTAATTGAATTTGATTCTCATCCCAACTTGAATTTGTACTCCTTAAAAGCTCCTTGTGTAACCTATATGTGCCAAACATCATTATTATTAAACGACTTAAAGCTCAACAAATAAACTAAGTTGGTAAAAGAACTTAAAAGATGTACGGCTCAATTGATTCTGTATTGAATAATAAGAATCTCTGTGCTTGATAACCGGCAAATGCATTGGTGATGCTACTCCAATTGGGCCATCTTCATATCGCACAAGCCTATTCAACTTAGTCTCTACATCATTCAAATATCGTGCACAGAATGTAGTAGCTTCTTCCATAAGATACCCTTCTGCAATTGAACCCTCAGGTCGACTTCTATTGCGTATATAATTTTTAAGTGTAAGCAAGAATCTTTCTATTGGATACATCCACCGATATGACACAGGCCCGCCAAGTTTGGCTTCAGTAGCAAGATGAATAGTTAAGTGATTCATAACAGTGAAAAATGCCAGAGGAAAGATCCTCTCTAACTTACACAAAATAATAGAGATTGACTGCTCAAGATGTTCCAAATGTTTGAAATCAATTACTTTAGAACATAACTCTTTGAAAAATATACAATATTCATTTAACACAAGTCCAACTAACTACGGAAGTGTTGTTCTAATAGCCACCGGAAGTAATTGTTGCATTAAAACATGATAATCATGACTTTTCATTCCTATGATCTTGTGCTCTGAAATATTTACCAACTGAGATATATTCGATGAAAATCCATCGGCAACTTTAGGTCCTTTAGAACCTCTAAAAATCTTTCTTTTTCTTCATTTGACATTTCATATAAAGCATGAGGGAGAACAAACTTGTTCGAAGATCTTGAAGACTTTGGATGCAATGATTCCCTTATTTTCATTCTTTGCATATCAAGACGTGCTTTGATGTTGTCTTTACTCTTTTCTTTATTTTACATGATCATATTCAAAATACTAACATATACATTTTTCTCTACATGCATAACATCTATATTATCATGAATCAACAATGTCTTCCAATAAGGAAGTTCAAAGAAAATACTCTTCTTCTTCCACCCTTTTGGTAGTGACTGGTCATTATTTTTACCAGTTTTTCCAAAATTTACATTATCATAACCTTCCCAAATTCTCAATATATCTTATCCTAACAAAGGAATAGGTGCTAATTCATGTTCAACTTTACCATCAAATGTTCTCTGGTCATTTCTCCAGGGATGATCTGTTGACAAGAAACAACGATGCCTCATGTATGCACATTTACGACTATATGGAAGATATATAGAACCATGTTCTACGTGACAAGCAGGACATGCCATGTATCCATTTGTACTCCAACCTGATAACATACTATATGTAGGAAAATCACTAATAGTCCATAAGATAGTAACACGTAATAAAAAAAATTCTTTTTTATTTGCATCATATGTTGGAACACCATGTTCCTACAAGAGTTTCAACTTTTCAATCAACGGTTGAAGATAAATATCAATATCATTGCCAGGGGATTTAGGTCCATCAATGAGAATAGACATAATAAAAAAAGACTGCTTCATTGCTAACCATGGCGGTAAGTTATATACTACCAAGATTATAGATCATGTACTCCAACTACTTCCCGTTGCAATTTTATATGGACTAAAGCCATCGCTAGAAAGCCCTAGTTGAACATTCCAAGGCTCCAAACTAAAAGATGGATGTTTATGATCAAAATGTTTCCATGCCTCAGAGTCTCTAGATGACTCATCTTTCCATGTTCATCTCTCGGAGCACTATGATGCCAACTCATGAAATTCACTGTTTTATATGACATGAACAATCTTTGAAGTCTTGGAATCAAAGAAAAATGACGAAGTACCTTCATTGGAACATTCTTTCTTCCAGCTCTAATTTTCTTCCATCTGGAAGTATTGCATCTTGGACAAATATCTAAATCTTTAAATTCATTTCAAAACAACACGCAGTCATTTGGGCATGCATGTATTTTCTTATAACCCAAACCCAAGTCAGCCATCAATTTCTTTGACTCATACCAACTTTTTAGAAGTGTATTATCAACTGGTAAAGCATCTTTAAATAAAGAGAGAATATCGATAAAATGCCTTGTTGGTCAAATTATGTAGACACTTCAGTTGAAACATATGCACAACAAAGGATAATTTGGAATATTTGGCACAACCAGTATACAGTGGTCTTTTTACTTCTTCCATAAGCTCCTCAAATTTCCTGTGATTATGACTTTATTCTATCATTTTCGTCGAATCAAGAATTGAATGACATAAGAATGCATCATTTAACAACCTCGCTATATCATCAGTTGGATCACCAGATGGAATTGTATCTGAATAAAATCGTTTGCGTGGTTCGCCATGAAAATGCCAATTAGTGTATCCTTGTGTAAACCCATATTTGACTATATACAGATGAACGGTATCCTTAGAATGATGATATTTATTTTCGCAATTGAAACATGGGCACTGCATAATTAAATCTATAGAAGTAACATTCATATTTCTTTCTGCGAAATCCATAAAGCACTTAACCCCATCTAGAAAAGGTGAGTTGACACGATCATACTTGGTCTTGTACTTGTACATCCAACTTCTATCGGTCATGAAATTATTTTCCATCTTGTAAACATAAACCATGAAATCATCAAAATGTATGTAATCATTGACTTAGCATGAATTAAAAACAAAAATAAAAATGAAACTCTATTAGATTTTAAATACATTCTATAAAAATGTATTTAAAACATTTAATATGTTAGAAAATAGTTCATTTATTTATCTAATTTTATTTAAAATTTAAGTAGGCCTATTTTGGTGAATATAATATTATTTACTTATTGATGATATAGTAAAGAATAATGTCATACCAGATTACAAATGATTATCTTAAAAAAATTAGGAAAACATTTTTTAGGAACCAATTAACTAATTAAAACCAAAATCTTATCATTAAAGAAATGTGCATACATCTAACTAAATAACAAACATGATTTTGAATTCGGTCAAAAAGTCACTCCACAGAAAATATATTCAAAAATTTTAGTTTTACATGAAACCAAATATACCCTAAATGTATGCTCAAAATATCAAACTTGAAAATTATCAAAGTAGCAAAAACAAATGCAGCATGTTGTAAACTTGAAAATCTAAAGCATCAGATTGAACTTTTTTTACCTTTTTTTTCCAGAAAATCCAATCCGAGTCAATCTCAAATTGATTTGTTTCTCTCAAATTGGCCAACATTGAATTCAATTATCTTCTCTAGCTCAGCTCGGCTGATCCAATCTAATTTGGAATGGGATCAACCTTGTGGCCAATCGACTCGAATCCCCGCCGAGTTGAGATGGAATAGGCTGATCGATTGGTTCCAAGGCGGGATAGGGTTCAGGATCAGCTAATCTAGATTGATCTCAACCAGGCCAAACTTGTTTAACTGGATTAGCCAATCCAAGCTGATTATGCCAATTCAGCCTGATCCACGCTGATCCCAGTTGAAGCTCAAACTAGGATCAGACTCTCCTCTTGGAATTGGATCAGCTGGTGCCAATCCTGATCCAGGATTGGTGGATCCTACAAATCATGGTAGAGATAGCTTAAGCCCAAAGGGAAGATGTTAGCTTAGCAATCAAAAAGGTGCAGGCTACAAGGAACCATGAAGCTCATTCCTAACTCTACTTTTTCCATCACCCAAAAGAGTCATAAAATCTGCCAAAAATGCTTCTCACTCTTATTCAATCCCTGCAATTCTTTGCTATTCAAATGACCCAGGTCATCACACATAATTTTTCATTTGGAGCCATTAAATTTCGTTTGGTCCAAATCAGATTCTATTTGTACATTATTTTTCGTTTGGAGCCATTAAATTGCTGTTTCCGTGGGATCAAGAATGAGGGCATGAACCATCTATTAATGCATTATGGGGTCATTAACAGCCTCTTATATACGTTGTTTAGGAGTTGGAACATGTATTGGGATCCTACCCAAGATGTAATCTCTTCTCATGAGGAAGAAGATGAACCCATGGGGGAAATCTGAAACTGTGGGAATCGACTCTATCGGTTTTACTTTGGGCAATTTGGAATGCTAGGAATAAGAAGATGCTAGAGGACTTGTTCAATAATCTGGCAGATATTCTGAAATGTCAATGCATGTGTGAGATTGGTTCTTTGCATACTCCGGACTTTTACAGAGAGGAGGGTCTAGCAACTTTGTGTTTGGCTTGGAATATATTTACACTTTATTGTTTTGGGAACTACCTCCTTGGCAGTACCCATTTGTTTTTGTTTCATAATTTTTTTCTTTCTGAAACTGAAACTCTTTCAACTTTACATTAGTTGTAAGAAAAAAGTACCTACCTTTAGTCCGCAGGTTGTGTTTCCTCGGGACAGGGGAGTGGCATTTCCCCTGCTAGCAGTGAAGCAGGTCTCCCATGAATTGAAAGAGGGGGCAATGGCTGTAAAAAAGAAAAAGAAAAAGGGAAATGTAGATTTGTACTAGGATGTTGATGGTGACCAGCAATGGTAGACGAACTACACAGGGGCGGTGTCAGGGCATTGGACCTCGGTGAGAGAGGAAGAAGCTTTTTGGGATTTGGGATTGTGCAGGACTGGGCAAGTCTAAGGTGTGATTATTACCCCGTGGGTTTCTTACCTGGTTTAGCTTGGGTGAGGTTTCTTGGTTTGGGTCGGCGGCTCCAAGGTGGCCAAGATAGGTGAGATGGGGCAGGTGGAATAGATGATTGCATCGAAGACAGGATGCCCGGCCGTTGCTTCACCTCATTGCCTAGGTGACCGAGGTGATTGTCTTCAATAACATAGATTGCATGTCCCATTTTGGTATCTGTAAAATAGTTTTTAGGAAAGCAATGATATCTCTCAATTTTTTGTCTTGAATCATTTGGCAGGTTTTTTTTTTTTTGAAAGATCATTAGAAGAGGTCTTATTTCATCTATGTTGTCAAAGATGAAAGGTAAGATGAACAAGGCAAGATTGGAAGAAGCTTATATCAGATGCCTTTGGTGAATGCAGTGGTGGTGGAGAAGGCTGTCTTTAATTTCATTTGTTATATGTAGGTGGTACCCTTGAATGTTTTGGCTGCCTTGTCACCTTGACAATTATGTTGTCAATTGAGTTCTTTTGATTGGATTCTGAATGGATTTATTCTTTCCACCGCTTATAACTATAAAACAATTATTGAATATGATTAAGCAATCTAAACTTGGTATAAACTGGTTGTAGATTTCAGAACTTATGTGCCAAGTTATGTTTTAGGCAAGTGTATAACTGGTTCTAGATTTAGATTCAATAACTTACATTGCCATGTTATGCTTTATGCCAATTTGACCACTAAAACGCACAACAAAATGGTGGTACTTGTCAACCACCTTTATGGTAAACCTAACTACCTAATTGGCTTAGATGAATCTTGGAAATTTTACCTTAACTGCCACCAGCCCACTACCTCATCAGAGCTTTAGTGAGCAATGGCTGCTAGGCATCGGCCGTCATAAACCTTACACTAAGCAGTAGTCAAACCCTTGAAATTGCCAACCAAAAGAAGATAAGGTATAAGGGACCACTAGTCCTCTCCCTCCATTGCTTATTGGAAGTTGTAGTGTACACTAATTGACTCAACTAGAAAAATCAAGCCAATCAATAATTCATTTATGTTTGATTTGGGTTGAACTAACCATAGGTTTGGTTTAGTTTAAAATTCTTTCAAACCAAACTAGATTGGTAAAACAAATAACCAAATTAGATTGAATAGTTATTTTAACTTGGGCATATTAACAATAATTAAATGTACTTTATGTAAACATAGTTATATTAATACTTCTTAAAATGAAACTAACCATATGTATAGCATATTCATTGCATGCTAATAAAATATGTATAGCAATTTACCTTCAAGAATACTAGGAAAGAAAACCAACAATCCAAGCCTTGAATAGATCGTAGCAGCGGATGATGATTCCACGCTGATTCCACGCATGAGTTGTTGACTTTGTTCGACACTGATTCCACGCATGAGCTTTGTTGGAAACAACGTCGTAACAACAGATATGGCTTTTGGTGGGAGTCGATAGCTACTAAAAAGGTAAATGGTAAAACTCCTTTGTCTCAGAGACTGTTGGTGATGGCAGAAACCAGTCGGAGAGAAAGATAGAATCTTGACCGTGTGTAACGTGACGATGGATCCCGGTGAAACAGAGGTTGGCGGATGGTGATGCTGCTGCCGCAGATCCCATGTTGATGGCGACGAGCGAAGGTAGCAACAACGTTGTTCCAGATACCTAACCCGCTTGCCACCTCCACCAGATGTGTAAGGGGTCGCGTTGATGGCGCGTTCAACTTCGTAATAGAGGGCTTTGTTGGACGTCGTAACAGAGGTTGGAGCCGATGGCTTCCAATCGATGGTCAGCAGGCGCGCCTTGGAGATGGCTTCTTTGCGGTGGCGTGCGCCTTCAAGAGAGAGCTCCGTTGTTTAACGAGAACTAGGAAGGAAAACCGATCGATAACAAAGAAGAAGGGGGAGAGGCCAAACCTCAGGACGGGCTGTATTTTTTGGAAATTTCTCCCTCTCTGGTGCCATTCCAGCTTCCCCATCTCCAGCGTCGCCGTTCCGCCTTTCACCGTCAGGCAAATATTTCCCTATTTTCACATTTAGAAATATACACCCGCGACCCTCTTTAACATCGCCTTTTCTTTACTCATTGCCGACGGTCGGTACGGAGCATGGGATTTCCCACCTTTTGCACTAGTGAAAACAAGACGAGTTTCTATAATCTTTTTGAGTTTACGGTACAAAGAATTCTCTAAGGTGTCTACTCATCGAGGGAACACGAACTCAAAAACTAAAGATTATAATAAACATTTTAGCTTATTCTGATACATGTTACAAATTCCAAA